>PVIU01000801.1:0-23374 GCA_004026605.1 Ondatra zibethicus
ATTTTGCAGGAAAATGGATGGAACTAGAAAGCATTATTTTGAGTGAAGTAACCCAGACACAGAAAGACAATTATCACATGTACTCACTCATAGGTGGTTTTTAAACATAAGGCAAAGAAAACCAGCTTACAAACCACAATCCCAGAGAATTTAGACAACAATACGGACACTAAGAGAGACTTACATAGATCTAATCTACATGGGAAGTAGAAAGTATAAAAAGACAAGATCTCTTGAATAAATTGGGAGCATAGGGACCTTGGGGGAGGGTTGAAGGAGGGAGGGGAGTGGCAGGGAGGGGAGCAGAGAAAAATGTAGAGCTCAATAAATATCATGGGAAAAAAATTATGATGGTAGTTACCCATGGCCCCATCCCCCAGAATAGGAACATAGGAACTTTCCCTGCCCACCCTCCTGGAGGCTGCCCCTATGACTTAGACCATCAGATGGCTTGCACAGGTATAACCTCAATGTCCCCTGGGACTAGCTTGTGTGCTTCTAGCTGTGGCCTAGATGCCAAATATCCTGGCTCCAGAGGGAAAGTGCCCCAAGTCTTTAAATAGTTGTCAGGGCTGGAGGGATGGCACACTGGGCAAAGGCTCTTGTTGCCAAGCCTGATGACTTGAGTCCCCCAGGACCCGCATGGAGGAAAGAGAGAACAGATTCCTGCAGGCTTTCTTCTGACCATGGCACATGTGTGCCCACATATATACACAAGCACACAGATGCACATATACACATAGACAAATAATGTAATAGATTTGTTTGTTTTATTGAGACAGAGTTTCTCTATGTAGCCCTGGCTGTCCTGGAACTCACTCTGTACTCCAGGCTGGCCTCAAACTCAGAGATCCACCTGCTTCTGCCTCCCAAGTGCTGGGATTAAAGGCGTGCACTACCACTGTCCAGTCATAATTTAAAAAAATTAGAGAGCAACTGAGTTGTCTTATTAGGCTTGCCCTTCCTGCAGCCCCGGAAGATGCCCTCAGATCTGGTGGAGGCCACCCGTGGTCCCCACTTCACTGAGTTCCACAGCAATCTTGTCCCATCCCATGACTCCAACACACAGGACTGAGCACAAGCTTTTTACTCTCCCTTTAGTGAACACTGAAGAGTACCTACCTGCACCTGCCTTTGTCCAGTTTATTTTAGTCTGTTACTTTATTTGATTGACAGATGGGTTGACTTTGAAACAGGGTCTCACAAAGCCCACACTGGCTCACTAAGTACCCGAGATGACCTTGAACTCCATATCACCCTGCCTCCATCTCCCAAGTGCTGGCTTTTCAGGCATGCCCTAGCCTACTTAGTCTGTGCAATGCTAGGGATTAAATCCAGGACTTCTTGCCCACTACACATGTACTCTACTAACTGAACTTTCCAATTATCCCTATTTTATAAGGGGAAATTAAGGCTCAGTGTGGATAAGCGTGTTAATGGCAGAACTCTGGCCTACATCCCCCATAGGCTCTGTTCCCTCCAACTAGGCTGACTCTATTGGTCTTCCCAAATTCCCTCCTGGAATAACCCTTCCTAACCCTGCCAATTCTTTCCTGCCTCCTCTACAGGGGTGTGGTTCAGTCTCCTCAGCCCTGCTAAGGGAACAGGCTGCTGCTTTCTCTGTTGGAAGCCCTGGTCCCTCCTCCCTGGAATGAGGCCAGTCCTGAGCCCTGCCTTCCCAAATAGGCGCTGTGGGGATTAAGGGAGGCCGGAGCTGTAAAGTTCAGGGGTATTCCTATTGAAGCCTCTCCAAGTAGAAGCTCCAGCATCAGCAAATGGGGATGCCGGCTCTGGGTTTCCTGTCCCGGGCTATTTACACAAAGCCCTTGGCTAGCTGGCCCTGTAATGAAAAGGGTTCCCTCTTTGAAAGGCATTTCAGATATCACTGGGGGGGGAGGGGGGCATCCTTGCACTTTTAAAATCCTGTCGGGAAGCATGAGAGGACTGGCATTTACTAAGCACCTAAACCTAGCTCTGAGCACATCGTCTCCTTTATTTCTCTTTTAAGGCACAGATTAAAATTTTTTAAAATAAAAAACAGCAATTTATTTGAGATTATAAAGCTGAAACTGGTCACTGTGTAGCTCAGGCTGGCTTGGAATTTATCATTCCTATGCTAGAGTCAAGATCCCCTAGTCTCAGCATCCCGGTGCTAGCTAGCCGTGCCTGCCAAAAATCACAGAGCTTAGGGCTGGAGAGATAGCTCAGAGGTTAAGAGAACTGACTGCTGTTCAGGAGGTCCTGAGTTCAATTCCCAGCAACCACATGGTGGCTCATACCCATCTATAATGACAGCTGGTGCCCAGAACACTATATACATAATAAATAAATTAAAAAAAAATCACAGAACTTAGAAGGGGTAAATTTAGGACTTAAGCACTCCCAGACTGATTCCCAGAAGGAAAAAAAGAGAAAAGAAAAACCTTAAAACTCAAAGAACTTCTATCATAGCTCTTTAGTTTGTATGGACAACCATAACAGAAGACCGTGATCTTGCTGTGCCCTTACAGTCTTTCCCAAATGTGTTGTTATGAATTTTTCACAACTTTGTAAAATAGCTCAAAGACAATGAAAGCCCCAGCAGAGGGGACCAGGAGAGTATGCTAGCAGGGCATCCAACCATCTTGGCCCAGTTCAATCTATCAGAGTGTTTTTGTTTTGTTTTGTTTTAATTTATTTATTATGTATACAACATTCTGCCTCCATGTATGTCCGCACACCAGAAGAGGGCGCCAGATCTCATTACAGATGGTTGTGAGCCACCATGTGGTTGCTGGGAATGGAACTCAGGACCTCTGGAAGAGCAGCCAGTGCTCTTAACCACTGAGCCATCTCTCCAGCCCCCAAGTCACAGTGATTTTTGTGTTTGTTGTTTTATATGTATAATGAACCAACAAGAAGTTGTTTAGAACACCGCAAGCAATGTCTGATGCCCCAGCCACCCCTAACTGCATCTCCCTCAAATCTCATTCCCAGACAATCCCTGACCACCTGCCTCCACCAGACAGCCGGTGGTCCCACAGTCAGGCCTCTGAAGCATGTCAGCTGCCAGTCAACCCCACCCACACTGGTGCTTCCTAAATCCACATCCACTGTCACCTGTGGACCATCTCCTATCTAGACTGGAAAAGGAAGCCTGAGCCACAATATCCCAAGCACATGGGGGACTCTGCTATAGGTTAGTAGCAACCAAGTTGAGCACCAATGAATGAGGCAGGAGGACCCTGAAGAGTGATGATTCTAGCATTGGTACATGGAGGATCTCCGTAGCCCTGGGAAGAAGGCCATTACACAGTCCCCAGGAAGGAGTATCCACAGGCCAGAGGGCTCTTTCACCACTAACACTGTGGGATAGTTACCCAGCCCTCCAGACTGCATGTGTGAAGGAGCCAAGCTGGTAAAAGGGGAAAGCAGCCCCGTGGAGAAGATTCCCACAAGAAAATCAATGGCCAGCGAGCCCTGGCTGGAAGCCTCCATGGAACCCAGCTCCCCCTCCGGGGTCTTTCTCACTCTCCTTTAAAAAGGAAGGTCATGCTCCACCTACAAAATGAGACTTGCTCTGTGCATCTGTGGAGTTTGCGTCAGGAAGAACAGTCAGGACAAACTGCCCAGGAGCCATAATTAAGAAGTTTGCTTGCTATTACTGGCCTGGACTAGCCACAGCCTGGAACCCTTTTGCTGGCCCACCCCCGGTCTCACCTCTGAATCCCTCTCACATGGAGGCCAGGGTCATCTATTAGGCACATTTTTCCTTACAATGTTTCCTTGTCTGAAACTGTCTGATGGCTTCCATGGTGCCCGAGGAACCCCAGAACTGTCCCTAACACCCATCACCAGCCTCTGGAAACTCCCCCTTTCCTTGCCCAGCTCCTGTTTCCTGAGAGGCTTCTCAACATCTTCTCCATGCCCATTTTCAGCTCCAACGTGTCCACATCTGCCTCCCCACCACTCAGGCTGATATGTCTGCTCCACCCTCACTGGACTCTGGTCTCTCTCAGAGAAGGTCTTGCTTCGTATAGTACTGAATAGTGTCCTCCCGAAGCCCACAATCACCCAGAGGACATGAATGTGACTATGTCTAGAAACAGATTCTTTAGTAAACGTAATCATGTTAAAATGTGGTCACTGAATTCAAGTGACCCTAGATACAATATGATTGCTGTTCTTTTAAGAAAAGGACACAAGAAAAATTAAAAATAAAGAAGAGAGTCTCACTTTGGGTCATACTGCAGAGAATGTCACAGGAGTCAGAGATGGAATGTGTTATGCCTGACAAGCCAAAAAAAACTCAAAGACTTGCATTTGTTTTAAACATGTAGGTGTGTGTGGGGTGTGTGTGGTTGTACAGGTATGTGTGTGTCATGTTGTACATATGGAAGTCAGAGAATAACCTAAGAGAGTCAGTTCTCTGATGTGGGATTCCCTCTGTATGCTGTGAATATCATTGGTTAATAAAGGACTGCTTTGGACCTATAGCAGAGCAGAACAGAGCTAGGTGGGGAAAACTAAACTGAATGCTGGGAGAAAGGAGGTGGAGTGAGAGAGAAGCCATGTAGCCCTGCCCAAGGCAGACGCCAGAACTTTAGCCGGTAAGCCACAGCCACATGGCGATACACAGATTAATGGAAATGGGTTAAATTAATATGTAAGAGTTAGCAAATAAGAAGCTAGAGCTAATGGGCCAAGCAGTGATTTAAATAATATGGTTTCTGTGTGGTTATTTCGGGGCTAAGCAGCCAGGAACTAACTAGCAGCCTCCTTACTACAGTTCTCCCCATCCATCATGTGGGTTCCAGCTATTTCTAGGTCATCAGACTTGATGGCAAATATTCCTACCCACCAAGCCATCCCATAGGCCCAAGAAACTCCAAGACTTTAAGGAAGCCACCAGAAACTAGGATCGAGGTATGAAATATATTTTTCGTTTTGTTTTCAAGACAGTGTTTCTCTGTTTAACAACTCTGGTTATCCTGGAACTTGCTTTGTAGATCAGGCAGGCTGGCCTCCAACCACAGAAATCCACCTGCCTCTGTCTCCCAAGTGCTGGGATTAAAGGTGTGTGCCACCACCGCCCAGCCCTGAAACAGATTCTTAAAAAAGAAAAAGAAAGAAAGAAAAAAGAAAACATAGGGTTCCTATACACAACCCAAACTGGTCTGGAACTTGAAATATAGCCCAGGCTAGCCTTGAACTCATGATGCTCCTCCCTCCACTACCTAATTGCTGAGATAACAGATTATTCCCAGCCCAGATTTCTCTTATCAATGTAAAAACAACACCTTTACCTCAAAGAAATGAAACAGTTGTCTGAGCCACTTCCTGACTGATTTGCTCGCTCTGCTGTGAAGAACTCTCCAGCACTTGATTAGAACCTAACAAGTTACTGCAAGCTGCAGTTTCCACTTGATGCTATCTGAGGGGCAGGGATGAGACGCTGGAACCTAGCCTGCAGTGCTCAAGGCCCCGGGTTCAATACCTTCACTCACTAGTAAACAAAGCAGCAAAACCCAGATTTTATCTCAGAGCATCCTTAGCTTCAGGGTTGCTGAAGGCCTGGCCCGGCCAAGCCGAACAGCACATTCCAAGAGTGTTATCTAAAAGTCTCGTGCAGGTTTGGTCAGATACTGAGGTTGGTTGTAAATGGCTGTTAAGATAACCCGGGCCCTTGATAAACATTCCATTTCTCCATAATCAAGATGATGCTCTATGCGTGGTCAAAGCCGAGTCTAGAGTCCTTAATATAGACATGGCTTCCTTGGAGAATGTTAGATCACGTTCTCTAGAATCTCAGAGGAGGAGACTAGGAGACTTTCTGTCACTTTTGTTTTGGACATCCAGCCTCCACAGTTAGGAGAAGATAAGGAAAGTTCTCAGTTTGTGGTAACTTGTTACCAAAGCACTGGGAAGCTAATAGATCTGCTCATCTGTTTGTGACAGGCTGGGATATAGCCCAGGCTGGCTCCCAACTCCATCCTCCTGCCTGCTGGGATGACAGACTCGTGTCACCATTCCCAGCTTGAATGTGTTATTGGAGCTCCTGGGCCAGGGCTTGTTAACCATCAGTAAGGAAAGAATTGATGGAGGATCCTACTACTTCCTCACTCCCACGCCCCAGGCTACAGCCTAGGAAGGAAGCCTCAGGATTAGAGCCCTCAGTCAGACCCACAGAGGCAGGCTTAGTCAACACATATTTATTGGGTACTTACCAGATGTAGATGGTTCCTCCAGATGTAGTAAGTCAGACAGCCTGCATCCCAACAGACAGACTGAACCCAGTGGACAATCCTGCCACTCTGCACAGAATACCTGTGATCTGTAAGTGAAAAGTCAAAGTGAGGCCCAGCCAGGTGAGGCATGGTCATAATTCCAGCACTGAGGTGAGGCCAAGGGTCGCTCAGAGTTGGTCTATGTAGTGAGTTCCAGGCCAACTGAGCTACAGTGTCAAATAAATGAATAGATAGTGGAAACGGAGGACTGAACCTACTGACAGCTCCTAAACTCTGCTCTGGCTGTCGTTGGCTCCTCAAGCTTCCCAGGAAGGGATCCTTCTCGGACAGCAGAACAACCCCCACCAGGTCTCAGCTCCACGACATGCTTCTCCTCGCTCAGCCAGTCTGTCATTCATCCACAGTTGTCAGTCCCAGACATTCGCTAGACCCCATAGAAAGCCGTTCTGGATAGGAACATAAGAAACACACACACACACACGATTATAGTGACATTTTATATGCGAAGTGTAACGATGTGGGCCGCGTCTGAATTTCAGTCTACGTGCTTGCCTAGCACTCTCTGCCGCACAAATCTCTGGATTCAGTCTCCAGCATCAACCACATAAACCAGGCAGCATGGCTCACGCGGGTAATTCTAGCACTTGGGAGGCAGAAGCAGAAAGACCAAGAATCCAAGGACATCCTCAGCTACTCATCGAGTTCAAGGCCAGCCTGGGCTAATGAACCTGTCTCAAAATAGCACGAAGATGGAGGCCAGTGGCGTTCAGTGGGTAAAGGTGCTTGACATCTGCGGGTGACCTGGGTTCAAGCCCCAGAATTCACATAGTGGAAGGAGAGAATCCATTCCCACAGACTGTTTTCTGACCACCGCATGGTGCGTGTGTGCCTCTCCTCTGCCCCAATAAATACACAAATAAGTATATAAATAAATAAAGGAGGGGGTGCAAAGATATGAAACCTCTGTGGGAATGTAGTTTTGACCCAGAAGAGGAAGTAATTACCTCCCCTGGAGCCGTCAGGACCGCTGGGACTGATTTCTCTAAGCCGCATCAGCAGAGATAACAGAGACAAGAGCCTAGGTGGAGGAGGAGCAACAGAAACAGGGGTGAAGGCATTGATTGAAAGACAAGACAGAGGTTCATTGTTCTTGCTGTGAGGAACTCAGCAATTTGCATGAGCTCCTGGGGGTACTCAGTTTATGAGGCTGGGAGTGTTAAATGAGACACATCAGATCCCCAGCACAGCACCTAGCGTGTAGTAAGCCGCCCTGTACGCACTACGACGACGTTCTTAGTCACTGGGTCTTCAGTGTTATTAGAAGCAGGGCTGGTATTAGACACACAGCGTGAGAGGGAAAACGTGGTTACGCTGATGTTTTTGCACCTTAGAGCTGTGCTAATTCATACAACACTGAAACATCTCTCCCATCCCCAGACACTTAATGGTTAACTTCTCAAAATCCAATAGTCAGTCTTGAGTTTTAACTAAGCCTTTTTGGAATTTTAAGCCAAGCTGATACTCTCTTAAGCTTGGCTCATAGTCTGTCGTATCTGCCACTGCCTCCAGTTTAAAAAAAAAAAATCCATTCCACAACTCAATTGATTTCTTTGTTTTAGATGTCAGTCACCCTCCCCAGAGGCTTCCGTGCCACTGACTCTGTGGGCTTGGAGGCGACTAGCCAGTAAGAACATTATTGGTTTAATATTTCAAAACCACTATGCAGCCTCTTATGAAACAGGCAATACTTGGACATGAAGCCCAGGTGATGCGCACAGGGATAAGTGGATCCACAAGGTTTGGTTTATAGAAAGGGCTGTCTTGTTGGGATCTTTGTTCTACCTCAGCAAGAATAATATATCTGGCTAACCTGTTTCCCTAGGTAGGAAATGGCATGGTGTGGTTTTACTGCACACCTAGGATGTGCCCAGTTCCTTAAGGTTCTCTCCAAAGACTAGGTAGGATTCTGCTTTTGTGACACCCAGCTAGGCATTCTGAAAGAATAGGGGCAGAACTGTCTCAACTCCTGGGAGATCAGATAGAGATTGAGTGTATGAGTTGAGATTTTCTTTCTTTCTTTCTTTCTTTTTTTGGTTTTTTGAGACAGGGTTTTTCTGTGGCTTTGGAGCCTGTCCTGGAACTAGCTCTTGTAGACCAGGCCGACTTCGAACTCACAGAGATCTGCCTGCCTCTGCCTCCCGAATACTGGGATTAAAGGCGTGTGCCACCACCTGGCTTTGGTCTATCTTTAAAAAATTCACTAAATTTGAACATCGCCTATCTTGAAACTGTTAATGGAATTAAAATGCCTAAAGTGGTCATGCACACCTTTAATCCCAATGCTAGGGAAGCAGAGGCAGGTAGATCTTTATGAAACTGAGGCCAGCCTGGTCTACATAAAATGAGTCCCAGGCCAGCTTAGGCTTCATACTGAGATGCATGTATACGTGTACACACATACAGCTTAAGCCGTAATTGAAAGAGAAAACTTCCCTTACCTCTGGGAGCCAAGTCCCCTGGGACAGGGAGGGGAGTGGGCAGGACTGGCAGGTCTTGGGATCTGGAGGGAGAGCGTGAGTTCCCATTCGCCCTAACTTCCTTCCCTACCTTCTTTTCCTGTTTCCGTCATACTTTCTAAGCTGCTCATATTTTCTCCTGTCCTGTCCCTGGGTCTCCTAAGAGCCTCTCCTCGCCCTGCCATGTGAGCCAGCCTGAGAACTTTTTCCTCTTCCTTGCAGGTTGCCATTCTGATGGGAAGAATGGCGGAGCGATTCCAAGAACAAGAATCCAGCAAAAGAGAGGCTCCTGGGTCCCTGCCCTTGCTCACAGCCTGCCATTCACTCCTCTGTTCATCCTACCCCTGGCTGCCATGTATCAGGCACTGCAGCTACAAACACAAAAAGCCTTAGGGAGTACTCTCAGGCTGATGGGGAGGCAGCTGGGCAGATGAGCACCAGGCGGGCACTCTAGGGGATGCCAACAGGAGCCCACATTCTGGAATTCCCTCCTCCACAGCACTGGCTAGGCCCTGTTAAAATTAACTCCACCAATTAAAAGCATGTTAGAAGACAATGCTGCCTGCCTCTGCTTTATTTTTAATTACAGGCCCTGGCCAACCATTTATAATTAGAGCAGAGCTCCTAAGCAGGAGTACCCAGGAAGAGAGAAAGTGGAAGGGGTGGAAAAGACACCGGCTCTCCTCCCACGTCCCAGTCGTCACGGCCAGTCCAGGCCCCGTCCACCCTTGGACAGCTGTGACAGTCCAATGCCCCACTAATGGACTGGGTGGCTAGAGGAACACTCTCAGCTCGCTGTGCCTCCCTCGCTTCTCTGAACACATCCTGATTATAGTCATTAGGGAGTCACCCTGAGTGACAGGAAGACAGGAGGGTGGAGCCTGGCGGCTGCTGGGTGAGGCAAACAGTGCTCAGACTGGAGAACCGAGCTGGCAAGAGCAGGGGTTGAGCCGCTCTGGTGCCCTGCTCCCACAGGAGGCTTCCGTCCACCAGAAACCCGTGCTGGCCTGGGGCACAAGCAAGCCCTGGGCAAGGAGAGCAGGAGTCTCTTGGCAATAGACACAGTGGGTTTGCTACAGTCTGTCCTCCAGTCCCGAGTCCAGCTTTGCTGTCCCCAGCAATCATCCTGGTGTGACCAAGCCCAGATTTCAGAATGACACCCCCCAACTCCCCCATCCTACCCCCACCCCCCAGCACCTTGCCAAGGCCAAAGACCCTCCAAAACTCTTATTTGTCTCAGGGACATTTAGCAGAATCCCTGGCCAGTTTGCACAAAATGCCATCTGGCCCAACCACATCCAGTCAGACTTCTCTTCCCGGGATCTTGGGCTACCCTCAGCTCGGGCCAGCACTGGAACTCAAACTGTCTCATCCTTCCATAATGCCCTCCTCCAAGGGAAACCACGTGCCTTTGGGTCACTTGCTCACAGCCCTCACCCAACACACATCTGATTCCTTCTAGTTTTGTTTAATTTTTTAAAAAATCTAGCCTGTAGCTTAGAGAGCTGGCTTGGTGGTTTAATAGCATTTGGTGCCCTTGCAGAGGACCTGGGTTCTGTCTGCTGGCGGTGTGGTTTATTCCCTATTCCTTTCTGTTGATGTGCCAATGGGGCGCTTAAGTCTGGGCTTCCAACTGTTGTCAAACATAAAATCCTCACTTAAGTCCCAATTTCATCCTGTTTGACCAACCCAGGAACAGAGGTCTTCTTACAGGCGGCACCCCTCAGTGACCTCCAAATAGTGCCTTATGTGCCCATTCAGTTTTGCAGGTGGCCCCAACAGTTAGGCTAAGGTGTAAGGGGCTTCCTCTGTGGCCGTAACTAGTAATGTGTCCCCATCAAATGCTAACTGGTCAATCAGGAAGACAAGTTATATATCAGACACCATGCTAAAACTTCTTCATACGTATTTTTCTCAACCCTTGCAAACTAGGTTCTAATACTGTTGTCATTGCTCAAGTTTGGAAATTTACACTCAGAGACACCTGTGGCAGAGGGGACAGAAGTAAGGACTGGATAGTTCTGCTTAGCCACGGGGAGCAGGGGGGTGGCAGCTTCATGGTAACACCCCACAAGTTTTAAACATCGTTCGGGTATGGGGGTGGGGTGGGGGAGAATGGCTTGGTGTTTCACATTGCTCTAGCTTGAGGATCTTTGAGTTCTGATGCCTGGAAGCCTTGTCAAAAGCCGGGGACATGCTCCTGTAACCCCAACAGAAGATGAGGTGGGGAACTAGAGACAGGCAAACCCCTGTAGCTCATTGGCCAACAATCCTAGCTGAAATATGAGATTCAGGTTCAGAGAAACCCTGTCTCAAAAAATAAAGGTGGGAGGGATCAATAAACACGTTGCCTCCTGTGTGTATGCACATATACACAGACAAGCACACATATATAATTATAATTATAGGAAAACATTATCATTCCCTCCTGGTCTCAGATTCCCTGGGAGCTGAACAAGTTGTCATCCGCACAACCACTGAGGACACCGCCTGGGAACAGCAGGTAATGTGTAAGCGTCGTCAGCTGTTGGTAGGACTGTTGCCACCGTGATGATGGCATGCGTTCATATGGCCAAAAGGCTCA
This sequence comes from Ondatra zibethicus, assembly GCA_004026605.1. NCBI lineage: Eukaryota > Metazoa > Chordata > Mammalia > Rodentia > Cricetidae > Ondatra > Ondatra zibethicus. The sequence goes on from PVIU01000801.1 coordinate 11,328, forward strand.
GCAGTGCTAGGTCAAGTAATTGAACCAAAGTCACACAGCTGAAGCATGTGTGCTGGGTGATCCACTCCTGCGCTAGCCAATGCTTTATTTCTTGGTTCGGTGTACTATATGGTCCTTGAAGGCAGCAGTCTCTGCTGTGCACTGATGTGTCTGAAATGCCCCGATGGGTCCTGGAATAAGAATAAACAAAAGAATTCCCAGCACTCAGGAGGCAGAGGCAGATGAACCTCTGCAGTTTGAGGCCAGCCTGATCTACATATGGAATTTGAGGACAGTCAGAGTCATACAGCGAGACCCTGTCTCAAAAACAAGAATTCAGAGACTCGGGTTTCTAAGTGTCTGGCTGTAGGAGCAGCCTTCTGTTGTTGGGGCTGCAGGCTTCCTTAGATCAGTCTACACCTGGGCTGAGGGGGACTGCTGTGGGGTAAAGCACTTACCTAGCCTGTGCATGGCCGGGGCCTCAGTCTCTGGGGAAGAGAGGGAAGGAGCATGGGAAAGGAAGGCAGGGTTTGGTGGCCCCTGTCTGTAATCCCAGTCATTTGGGATACCGAAGCAGAATTGAAAGAACAAGGAATCCTCGGCTACAGATGAATCCAAGGCCAGCTTGGGTAATTTAATGAAACCCTGCCTCTGCCTCAAAATTAAAATGTAAAAAGAGGGCTGGGGACACAGCTCAATGGTGGCCCTCCTGCCTAGTGTGCACAAGGCCCTAGTTCAAAAGAGAATCAATCCTAATGGAATAGCTGAAGAAAATACGCCCATCTAGCCTTCCTGAGCTAATTAACACTGACCTCCTTAGACAGGAACTTTTGAAATTTTCTCAGGACTCATCCGCATTGAGGTGCCCAAAGAGTTTCTTTTTCTTTCTTTTTTTTTTTTTTTTAAACTGTTTACTCAGTTTATTACTCAGATTACTGGCTGGTTCTTTTTAAAATTTTTTTTATTACTTTATAAATAATACCAATCAAAATTTCCACTTCCTCCCCCCCTCCTCCCACTTCCCTCCTGCTCCCCCACAACCCCCTCCCCCTCCAGTCCTAAGAGAGGCCAAGGTACTTGCCCTGTGGGAAGTCCAAGACCCTCCCCCCTACATCCAGGCTCAGGAAGGTATGCATCCAAATAGAATAGGATCCCAAAAAGCCAGTACAAGTAGTAGAGACAAATCCCAGTGCCATTATCATTGGCTTCTCAGTTTGCCCCAATTGTCAGTCCAAGAGTTTCTTTATCTTTCTTTCACAGAGAGAATTCCCAAAGGGCAGCCGACCCGTGTTCCACAGCGCCCCCTCCCGGTACCTCCGCATGGTGTGACGCAGCTCCCGCCCCCTCGGGCCTCGCAAAGTGTCTACGTTTGCTTCCCTTTTTGCTCTGGTAATTATCCTTTTAACTCGGGCTGGCGTATTTTTGCCTCGCGATCTTCTGGTTTATTTTTATCCACCTCTCCATAATGGTAACAGGGCTGTTACTCAGGGAGGCTTCGAGCACTGAGCTGCTCCCCAATTTACAATTGCAATTATGATCTCCGACAGAAACACATGCAGCTGGCGTCAATTTTAAGCAATATTTTGATCATAATAATTAAAAAAGTAACTTATGGCGTGCACGCATTAGTTAAATTAATGTTATTCCAAGGCTCTGCTTAAAGACATGTGAGGCAGAAAGAGTAAAAAGGGAATATTGCCGGGATCTCTGGGGCCTCAGAAGTGTATCTTCAGCCTTGCTCACTACCTGTGCTCTCAAATTAACTTTCACATCGAGTGTAATATCTGCGTGTCCTTCAAGTTGAATGCTTCCTGTCCCCGCCCCTCCCCGGACGCACATGTGAAATTGAGGGTTATTAAGGTATTTGGGTATAAACAAGCACATTTTCTTGTCACTGCTCCTAGAGCCGGTGACAGGCAGCTGAAAGGATGCTCTTCCCTCTTCTGAACGTTCTGTGCTCGACCCAAATGGGAGCAAGACCTGGGGGCATGGGGGCTGGGACAGAGGGACTGCCCCTCCTCTGCAGTGCGCCCAGAGCCGGTGCCTGCATGGAGATGCTTGCACATAGGCAGACCTGTATCTACACACTCGTTCATTCACCCAGGCTCCACGCACACACACACACACACACACACACACACACACAGAGAGAGAGAGAGAGAGAGAGAGAGAGAGAGAGAGAGAGAAAGAGAGAGAGAGATGATCTGCCCCAGGAATGGGATTCAGAACCACACACCTCACACCTCCATTTGTACACACCAAGTAATTTATGTGTGATTTTATATACTTCGAACTCAGCTGGGAGAGGGCTGGCCTAGCATGTGCGAAAACCCGGGATTTAACCCTCAGCACCCCATTAACCCAGTGTGAAGGCACACGTCTGTAACCCCAACACCCAGAGGGTAGAGACAGTAGGATCAGAAGTTCAAAGTCATCTTTGGCTACATAATGAGTTTAAGGTTAGTCCGGGCTCCATGAGACATATGCTTGCTGTGTGTGTGTGTGTGTGTGTGTGTGTGTGTGTGTGTGTGTGTGTGTGTGCATTTTGAGAGCCCATTCTTTACCCTTTTCAATGTATCTGTTTTCTACCTGACCTTAATACAGAGAGCCTCTGTCACACCACCTCCAAAAATAAACCACAGGAGCTGAGCTGCTAGCACAGGCCTGGAATCAGTTAGGAGGCTGCATTTGGAGGATCACAAGTTCAAGGCCAGTTTGAGAAACTTTAGAGAGCCTGTCTCAAAATAAAAAATACGAAAGGATTGGTTGGGCATGGTGGTGAGTGCCTTTAACCTAGCATTTGGGAGACAAAAGTAGTTCCATGCCAGTCTGGTCTATATACTGAGTTCCAAGCCAGTCAGAACAATATAGTAAGACCCTGTCTCAAAAAAAGAAAAAAACAAACAAACAAAAAAAAGCAAAAACAACAACAAAAACAGGTGAGGGATATAACTGAGTGTTGGGATGATTATTTACCATGGATGAGATCCAGGGTCAACCCCTCAACACACACATGAACACACACATGCATGCACACACACACACACATGAATGGACCTCCGTTTTCTGCAGCAGAGTGAGGGACATTACCAAGCTATACAGATCTGGGAATTCTCCTTACTACAGATGCCTTCTTTGCAGTAACCCTCTTCCCAACTACGTCCAGGCTTTTGGCTCTGACTGTTTTTGACTATGACTGAGGCTTCTGTATGGCCCTGGGAACCAGTCTCTTGCATATGCTAGGTAAGCATTCTGTCAACCACTCTTTTGTTTGTCTGTTGCTTGTTTATTTTTTCAAAAAAAAAATCCTAATTTATATACCAATTTCAGTTTTCTCTCCCTCCCTTATCTTCCCTTCCATTTCCCCTATCTACTCCTTAGAGAGGGTGAGGCTTCCCCTGGTGAGTCAACAAAGTCTGTCACATCACTCAAGGCAGGACCAAGGCCCTCCTCCCTGCATCTAAGCTGAACAAGGTGTCCCTCCACAGGGAATGACTCCAAAGAGTCAGTTCATGCACGAGGGATAAATCCTGGTCCCACTGCCAGTGACCCCACAAACTGCCCAAGCCACACCATTGTCACCCACACTCAGAGGGTCTGGTTTATTTTGTTTGTTTTTGAGAGCCATGCTACGTAGTCCTAGCTGGCCTTGAACTCTCAGCAATTCTCCTGCGTGAGCCTTCCCAGTAGACTGGGATTACAGATGCCAGCTAGGATTTTCAAGAAGTTCAGGATTTCCTGCATAGTGGCACACACCTTTAAGTCCAGCACTTAGAAGGCAAGGCAGGTGGATCTTGGGTTCAAGATCAGCCTAGTCTACATAATGAGTTCCAGGACAGCCAGGGCTATGCAGAGAAACCCTGTCTGGAAAAACCAAGAGAAGGGGAAGGAGGAGGAGGAGTAAAAGAATTAATTGTGTGTGTGTTCAGTCCTCCTTCTCACACACACCCCCACCCCGAGACAGGGTTTCTCTGTGTATCCCTGGCTGTCCTGGAACTAGCTCTGTAGACCAGGCTGGCCTCAAACTCACAGAGATTCACCTGCCTCTCTACCTTCGAGTATTGGGGTTAAAGGCATATGCCACCACTTCCCGGCTCGGTCTACCCTCTTTACCTCAAGTCTCCATCTGTGTATCACCTTTGAAGTGATGGGCTTGTGCTCTTTAATAATACCCCTTTGCTTTCATTTTCACAGGCTGCAAGGAGTGTGTCAACTAATAGATGGGTGCAACCGTTCATCATTAACTGGAATTGGTTTGAGCTGTGCTTTATTGATAAAGTGTTAAATGCCTGTCTTCCAACTATGAGCTGCTTAAAAGAACATCATCATCATTATTACTATTTTGCAGTGACTGGGTAAGACTAAAGCTTATGATTTATGACTAGTGTTTTGCCTTTGTTCTGTTTACTTTGCTTCCCTCCTCTAGCCTAGACAAACGGGCACACAACAAATAAATATTTACCAAATATTTATTAAGGATCTCCTCTTTGCCAGGCAATATCCAGGCTCTAGGCACGCAGCAGAGATCCAAAAGACTGAGTCATGGCTCACGTGGAACTTGCATTTAGCACTGCGAAGGTAGCTCCTGGAGCATCCAGGCAGCCCGTCCCACTGCTCCGTGCTGGGGGAAATCTCCTTTCAGGGAGCTTCACTCAATGATCCCACTTCCTCCTGCAGAGCTTCCTGCTACAGGACAGGCCTCCGTCCAGCTAAAGGCTTCCTGTGACCCTGCCTTCTTGGGGAATTTTTCTTTACCCAATCTTCTTTTCTGCTTTCTTCATAAATCTTGCTGAGTTCTGTTCTCTCCCAGTCATGCCAGGGTTTGGACCCTCTTTTGAGCTGAAGGGTGCAGAAAAATAAAAACACACATTTTTAACTTTTTTTTTTTTTTAACCCCTGGTTCCTGGAACACAGTTTCAACCCCATGTACTGGATGACAGGAGCGTTCTTTGTTATTTGTAATGAGCCCCTCCCAACTCCTTCTGGGCTTGTGCTAAGCTAAGGAGGTGAATCATCATAGACAGCCTAGACAGCTCCATAGCAGAGCTGGGCTGATGCTCAAGGAAAGCAGCCAACTGATTTCCAGTGTGAGAACTTTCACTCTCAGCTCCAGGGAGAGTCCAGGGTCTGGAGCCTATGCTCAGTCACGTGACCAATGATTTCATCAATCATGCCCACACAATGAAACCGCAATAAAAACTCTAAGCAGTGAGGTTTGGACAGGTGCCTACCTAGGTAGGATGAGCCTATTGATATTCGTATACCAGGAGGTGGGACACCCTTCCTGGTTCCACAAGGACAGATGTTCTTGAATTTGGAACTCTTCCAGATCTTGTTGCATGTATTATCTGGCTATTCATTTGAATATACTGATAATCTGGTCTGGGGATGTGGCTCAGTTAGTAGAGTGTTTGCCTAGGTAGCACAAAATCTAGGGTTCAACCTCCAGCATCATATAAAAACAAGTATGGTGTTGTGTTGTAACTGTAATTGTAGCATAGTGGGTGATGGGTGGGGATGGTGAGGGGGTAGGGAGGTGAGGGGGGAATCGGAGACAGGGCCAGAGGGTCAGAAGTTCAAGATCATCTCAGCTACAAAGAGAGTTTTGGGACCAGCCTGGGCTATGTGAGACTGTTTCAAAATAAAGAAACAAAAGCTGAGCCAAGCATCATGGATTAAATGTGTTCAGTGAAGTCTGTAAATTGTACTGGTGAATTATCATCTGAAGGTGAGGCCAGATACAGGGATTCCTTTCTGTAACAGGCCAGGCAGAAGTACAGTAGCTTAGAACCATTCGATACTTAGGAGTGGCATCTGATGGGGATCAACCCTCTTCACGTAGCAAATATGTGCTACCTTTGTGTGATCCTTATTAGACAAGAATGGGATTGCGGGACACCCTGGTGGTATCCGCAGGCTGGCATTAAAGGTGGCAAGTGAATCTGCTAGGATGTTGGGTGCTACTGTGCCCCTTTATCTGAGTCCAGATGCAGGAGGCTCCATTTCCCCTCGGAGCAGTACTGGCTCATGGGATGGAGTGCAAGTCAGTTTTCTACAACTTCAGTGCAAACCTGGGATCATCAACTTGCAGAGAGAAAAGGTAGATTTGGGTTTGCGATTTGGGAGATTTCAGTCCGCAGTTTTGGGGCCTGCTGCTTTGGGTCTGTGGCAAGGCGGTACATCTGGCAGGGTACATGGTTAGAATTCAAAGCAGAGAGGAAGAGGAAGGCACCAAGGTCCCACCCACATTGCCCTCCAAAGGTAAGTCTTCAATGAGCTAACACCTTCTATTAGATCCCAATTCTTAGAGATTCCATCATCTACCAATAGTGCCAAGCTGGGGACCATGGATTTAAAAAATGAGACTTCAGGGGATGTTTCAAATCCAGAATAAAGCAGATAGCTATTGTGCTTGAAGGCATGCAGCCCTTCTGTCTACATGTGTAGAACACACAGTCTATATTGCCTATTTGAAGGCTCAGAGGATGAAACCCTCAGTCATGGCACTTTGGTACATTGTGACTTTACATGGAAAGCAATGGGAGTCTCTTTGTTTTGAGACAGGGTCCCACTATGTAGCCCTGGCTGGCCTGGAACTTGGCAACGATTCCCTTTGCCTGTGTCTCTTCAGTGCTGAACTCTAAGTAGGTACCACCACGTCTGTCTATTTTATCTTTTTAAGATTGGATTCTTCAAGAGGAATTCTCTTGATAAGAGTCCTTTCTCTGAGGATCCTACTGTCTCGAGGAAACCGAGCCATTTCACAGGGAAGAGACTGTATTAGTTACTCTTCCGGTTGCTGTGATTAAATACCTCCCAAGAAGCATTTTACAGGAGAAAGGGTTTATTCTGCCTTACAGATGAAGGGATACAGCCCATCACCGAGGGGAAGATATAGGACTGGAGCATGCGGCAGCTGGACACTTACACCCTTATATGGTCAATAAGCAGAGAGGGGACAGGAAGTGAGATGGGTTATAAACTTCAAGATCCACTCCCTCTAGTGAGTCCCCACCTCCTAAGACTTCCATAATCTTAAAACAAAACTAAATGTGACCTAACACGAGGGTGGCTGAGACAATTGGAACTCTGTGAGTTCAAGGCCAGCCTGGTCCACACAGCAAGTTCCGGACCAACTAAGGCTTTGTAGTGAGACCCTGTCTCAGACCAAATAAAACGACAAGCAATTGAGTACCGCAGTTAGGAATCAAAGGTTCAAACACACGAGCCCCTGAGCCCCATTTCTCATTCAGATCACAGCAGAGACAGAAGGCTAGGACCCTCCCAAAGAGACTGGCTCAGCCCTGAGAGTCTGCTAGCTTAAAGATTGCCTCTGTGGAAAAAGACAGCCTCTGGTCACCAGCATTGCCTCCCTTTGCCGGTGACCTGTTATCCTCTCCTCCCAAAGAACCCAAGTTCCCTCTTCTTCTATAACTCAGAATACCATATAAGCATCATCAGCCATGCAGCCCTTCTTCAGTTAGGTCTCAAATGTTCTGAGATTTCCAGGCGCATGTGTATCATTCACGTAGTCTTTCTCCTGCTAATTTGTCTACTGTCAGCATATTCTAAATGCTAAAAATACAGAAAAGTCAGAGAGGGGAACTTCCAAATTCCCCTACTTTGAAGGGAGGTTTCCTACTTTCGAGGGAAATCTTCCTGCTCATTCCAGGGGATGGAGAAATAACTCTTCTCAACTGTCCTGGGTCTTGTGAAATGGCCAGTTAGGGTACCACGAATGCTTTCTGTTTGGTGGCACGGGTCCACTTGGTATGGATTAACTTGCCTTTGCTGAGAGTTCAGCCCTTCTCCAGCCTCCTCCCCTTGCAAACTCCCAGTGCTCAGGGCTTCTCACCTGATAGGTGAAGCCCCAAGTCTATGCCTTCTGTTAGACAAGGAGAGTAAGACTTGATGCTCAGTTCTTAGATAAGGTCGGCTTTGTAAATTTTATTTTATTTTGTTTTTTTTTTTTTTGTCATTTGACCTTTATCAGGGAACATGCACCTGTGCAGGTAGGAGGTGGCTCCACAGGGTGACTTACACTCCTTAGATAAAGTGCTCTGGCCAGGTGCCCTGCTTCTTGCTGGGTAGGAGTAAAAACAACAAAAAGAATTCATGGTTGATACTGCACTGCCACGGCCAATCCCGCTCTTTGCCTTTACCATCACTCTCAGTTTACAGATGGAAAAATGGAGGCTAAACAAAGTCAGATAACAGATGCTAAGTGAGAACTCTCCCTCCCTCCCTTCTTCTCCCCTCCTTCCACGTTCAGCTACACATGCATTTAGTTAGTCTAGCCAGCACCATTGACCACGTGTAGCCCAAGAAGGCCTTGAACTCGGGATCCTACTGCAACAGCTTCCTGAACACTGGGACTGCCTGCATACTTCACCACAACTGATTTGGACTAAAGGTCTCTTAGGTTTTCTGTTCCCTCAATCACCATTCTTTTATTTTTTCCTTCCTTCCTTCCTTCTTTCTTTCTTTCTTTCTCTCTCTTTCTTTCCTTCTTTTTTTTCCCTAGACATGGTCTCATATAGGCCAGGCTAGCCTCAAACTCACCGTGGTAGACAAGGATAATATTGAACTCCTGATTCTCTTTCCTTACTTTTCAATTGTGCCACCCAGCTTCTGCTGTACCTGTGACTGTCATGGTTGAAAATTAAAATGTCCACACATTGAATGTCACATATAGCTAGATACTGGGGAACTCGGTTGGTGGACGATGGGTTTTGGGGTAATTGATTAGATCCTGACGGCTCTCTAGTCCCTGTTTTTGTTTTGTGATGGCCCTTAATCATCAGTTTTCTATCGCTAGATGCAGGTAAATGACCCACAGTGTGGCATCAGCGGAGGCCATTCATCTATCTTAGATCCTGAGTGTCTTCCTTTCATCTGTCTTCATACTTAGCAAGTAGGAACCAGGTAGTCCTGGAAAGGCAGCCTGTGAGGGTCCAGCTCTGTGATGCCTGGTAAGTTCTGCTGTCCTGGCTCAGGGAGACTGGGCAGACTGGCTCCAGAGCTGGTGGGGACTTCCAAAAAGCAGTGTTAGGAGAAGCTGCTCCTGCCTGGTTCAGCCTGTTTGAGGGCTGAGGCCCAGCTCCACTCCAATATACTCAGGGTCAGCTCTCCAGTGCCTCTTCATCCCAAATAGCCACTGCACTACTCCACTGAGTGGGATAGTGGTTAGCATACAGTAGGGAAGCAATGGCATTCTACAGGGAAGAAAGTATAGCTTCTGAACCCTCCCTAGCTGAGTTGCTTCTCCCGGGAGACTTTCAGGAGCTTTGAGTAGAAGGAGAGGGCCCCACCTGTGCACAGCAGTTGAACCTGCAAGGCTAGAGACACTTGCCCAAAGGGTTAAAAGAAAAAGAATATGGAGTCCCACCCCCTGTTCTCCTTCTTGGGAGCTAGTTATTTGGTGCTTGGTGCAGTCCAAGCAAGCACTTCCTCACTAAGCTTATATATCCCCAGTGCCCACGGGAGCTAGTTCTTCTTGAAGGTGGAGACTGCTGGGATGGGTGCTTGACACTTCCTTAACTTGTTGGGCTTGAAGGTGGGAGCTGCCACATACGGTCACTCCTTCCTCTGCAAGCTAAGCAGGCTCTAGCTCCTGCTGCGCACTGGCAGCTGTCTGCCATAGCCCAGAAAGCTGATTGCCATGTTTGCAGCTTCTTTCCTTGTTTGGGAAGATCTGGAGGCAGGTGAGGCTGCAAGGAAAGCGGCAGTGACAGGTTGTGATTTGTGAATATAGGCGTCATGCTAGAGCCAGTGAAGGCTGCTGCCTGGGAGCCAAGGCGCTGCCTGACCCAGATGACCTGCCCTTCCCACTCACAAGAACCCCTTCCGCAGAGACGCCAGACCCCCAAAGGTGTCTCACAACACTCTCAAACTCACACCCCTGCTTGTTCCGCTGCCTCCACAGGCAGTCCTTCCTGACCTCTGACTCAAATCTCTGGCTCTGGCACTTGGCTTGTCTTTGTATGAAGGAACATTATGCAGTCGTGCAGGTCCCTACCCGAGCACCTGGAGGCATCCACCTAGAAATCAGTCACGTTGGGATTTTTCTCTGTGCCTGACAAGGCAATTTGCAAGGCGTAGGGCTCTCTCTCCCTCCGGTAGGATGCTAAGTGGGAACCGAAAAGGTGGGTGTGGGGGTGTTCTAAAGAGATACCCAAATTAAACATTCAATCTGCCATGTCCTGTGTCATTCAACACGATTCATCTTCTCCAGAGCTCCCCGCTGGGACGACTCCCAGAAGCCTGTGGACGTGGAGATGCGGTCTTTAGCAACGCTGTTTAGCATCCTCCTCCGCTAAGCAGAACAAATGGACGCCCGAGGTACCCCCCCCCCCAACACACACACACGCCTTGCTGTCATTCAAAGAGCCTGCGCGCATCTGCGCTCCGCAGCTCGCAAAACGGACTCCCAGACTGAGGACTGAGCAGGGATTCCAGCTGACTACAACTGGCAGAAGGGGGGGGGGGGCTTGGGAGACACTAGAGATACGCTCTGACTTCTACAGTCTGCTGCCATAACCCAGTAGAGGGCTGAGTAGAGATCAGTGGGGACAGTTGTGGCTCTCCAACTTAAACACATCCGGGAGCCCACAAGGGGACTCCACCACTGCCTTCAGGCCCAATAAGCGCTGAGTTGTAGTCTTCCTTTAGCTCTCCAGACATCTGTTTCTTGTATTCAGGACTAGGACGCCTGGCTCAGGGGCTTGGAAGATGCCTCCAAACCCTAGGAAACGTTTGTTTTGTTTGTTTGTTTGTTTGTTTTCCTGATTGACAACTCTGTAGTTGTGAAGTTTTCCCCAAGCTTCCTAGGTCCTGGGACTCACTGAACAATATCCTCTTTCAGCCAGTAGGAGGCATTCTGTTTCAGTTTGGAAGGGTGAATACACTTGAAATTAAAAAAAAAAAAAAAAAAGCCTAGCTAGAGCAATAAGACACCAAAGAGAGATCAAGGGGATACAAATTGGAAAAGATGAAGTCAAACTCTCACTGTTTGCTGATGATATTATAGTTTACATAAGCGATCTCAAAAATTCTACCAAAGAACTTCTACAACTCATAAACACATTCAGCAAGGTAGCAGGATACAAGATTAACTCAAAAAAAAAATCAGTAGCCCTCCTGTACACAGATGATAAAAGGGCTGAGGAAGAAATCAGAGAATCAACACCCTTCACAATAGCCACAAATGGCATAAAATATCTTGGAGTAACTCTAACCAAACAAGTGGAAGACTTGTATGACAAGAACTTTAAATCTTTGAAGAAAGAAATTGAAGAAGACACCAGAAAATGGAAAGACTTCTCATGCTCTTGGGTAGGCAGAATTAATATAGTAAAAATGGCAATCCTACCGAAAGCAATCTACAGATTCAATGCAATGCCCATCAAAATCCCAACAAAATTCTTGAAAGAACGGTACTCAACTTCATTTGGAAAAGCAAAAAACCCAGGATAGCCAAAACAATCCTGGGCAACAAAAGAACTTCTAAAGGCATCACAATCCCTGACTTCAAACTATACTACAGAGCTACAGTACTGAAAACAGCCTGGTACTGGCATAAGAACAGACAGGAGGACCAATGGAACCAAATAGAAACCCAGATATCAATCCACACATCTTCGAACACCTGATATTTGATAAAGAAGCAAAGTGGTGCTTTGCTTCAACAGGTGGTGCTGGCATATCTGGATATCAACATGTAGAAAAATGAAAATAGACCCAAATCTATCACCATGTACAAAACTCAAATCCAAATGGATCAAAGACCTCAATATAAAGCCAGCCACACTGAACCTTATAGAAGAGAAAGTGGGAAGTACACTTGAACGCATTGGCATAAGGAACTACTTCCTAAATAGAACCCCAGCAGCACAGACACTGAAAGAAACAATTAATAAGTGGGACCTCCTGAAACTGAAAAGCTTCTGTAAAGCAAAGGACATGATCAACAAGACAAAACGACAGCCTACAGAATGGGAAAAGATCTTCACTAACCCCACATCAGACAGAGGTCTGATCTCCAAAATATACAAAGAACTCAAGAAACC
>PVIU01000801.1:23474-136734 GCA_004026605.1 Ondatra zibethicus
AGTACAGACCTAAACAGAGAACTCTCAACAGAGGAATCTAAAATGGCTGAAAGACACTTAAGGAAATGTTCAACATCCTTAGTCATCAGAGAAATGCAAATCAAAACAACTCTGAGATTCCATCTTACACCTGTAAGAATGGCCAAGATCAAAAACACTGATGACAACTTATGCTGGAGAGGTTGTGGGGAAAAGGGCATTGCTGGTGGGAATGCAAGCTGGTACAACCCCTTTGGATGTCAGTGTGGCGATTTCTCAGAAAATTAGGAAACAACCTTCCTCAAGACCCAGTAATACCACTTTTGGGTATATATCCTAAGGATGCTCAATCATGCCACAAGGACATGTGCTCAACTATGTTCATAGCAGCTTTGTTTGTCATAGCCAGAAACTGGAAACAACCTAAATGCCCCTCGATCGAAGAATGGATAAAAAAAATGTGGTACATTTACACAATGGAGTACTACACAGCAGAAAAAATAACAACAGCTTGAATTTTTCAGGAAAATGGATGGAACTAGAAAGCATTATTTTGAGTGAGGTAACCCAGACAGAAAGACAACTATCACATGTACTCACTCATAGGTGGTTTTTAAACATAAGGCAAAGAAAATCAGCCTACAATCACTATCCCAGAGAACCTAGACAACAATGTGGACACTAAGAGAGACTTACATAGATATAATCTACATGGGAAGTAGAAAGTATAAAAAGACAAATCTTCTGAGTAAATTGGGAGCATAGGGACCTTGGGTGAAGGTTGAAGGAGGGAGGAGAGAGGCAGGGAGGGGAGCAGAGAAAAATGTAGAGCTCAATAAATATCATGGAAAAATAAAAAAAAATGGTGGCTGTCTAGGAAGATCAGAGAACAGGACTGGAGGCAGAAGACACTAGCGGTATTGGCCTCCCGCCTGCGATGCTCAGGAGGTGCCTACAGCACTTAGGCCACCTTTGCCCAAGGCTAACTCTGCAGCCCAGTGTCTGCAGAATTTAAGAGGTTAACTCAAACATCCAGATCCACCCTCCCTAGACAATCCTCCTCTACCGGGACTGCAGGGGAGGATAAAAGAAGAGGCCAGAGCTTCCTTTTAAATCCCAGGGGTTTTTTTGTTGTTTGTTTTTTTGGTTTTGTTTTGTTTTGTTTCTGCCTCCCAAGTGCTGGGATTAAAGGCATGTACCACCACTGCACAGCTAAATCCCAGTTTTTATCAGACCTTGTGAGGCAGAGGCAGGAGGATCCAAAGTTCAAGACCAGCCTAGGCAAATTAGAAGAACTCTATCTCAACATAAAAAGTAAAAACAGATCTAAAGATACAGCTCAGTGGCAGAGCACTTGCCTGAGACATGCAGGGCCTTGGGTTCAAGTCCCAGCACAAGGTGTATGGGGGTGGGTGGGTTCCACTTGTCACACAGCCTTTTGTCACATATGAGGACCTGAGTTCAATCCCTCAGAACCCACGTAAAAAACCTAGAAGCAGCAGTGTGCGCCTATAGTCTCTGTGCTGGGAAGGTGGGTCCTGGTAGATCCTTGGGGCTTACCTGCTGGCCAATCTAGCTGAGTCAGAATCAAGTTCAATGAGAAACCTTGTCTCCAAAAGTAAAGTGGAGAGAGATTGAAGAAGATACTCAACATCTGCCTCCCCCCTCCCCCCCATGCAGGTGCAACCACACATGTGCACAAGGATACATTTTTAAAAAGTGGATATGCATGGAGGTACATAAAAAAGTGCATGTAGATAGGAGTGCATAAAAAAGCACAGGCACATAGGGACATATACAGGGTGGGGGCACAAGACAGAAAGAGAAAGGAAATATGGGAGAGAGAGAAGGACGGAGGGAGGGAAGGAAGGAGGGAAGGAGGAAGACAGACAGATTCCAGTTGTGCCAAGGTAAAAGTAAGAATGTACTTCTCCTTAGAGGCTGGCCCTTCACCCATAGTAGCAAAGCCATCTCAACTGCAGCTCTTCATTCTCATGCCAGCTTCTAGTCTCAATTCTGACACTGATCGTCTCTGTGAATTATAAAAACAAAATATGCCGCTCCAGAATAAGACTGGAGCAGACCAGAATAACCCACCCCAAAATATGCCTCTTCAGCACACAGATTATTCTGGGCAACAGCAGACACTGGGGGAGCAATGCCTCCGAAGACACGCCTTGCCCTTTTGTGAGGGATGTTTGCATTTTGTGAGGGATGTTTGCATCCTCCAGAGAAATCCCCGTTTGTGAGGGTGTCTCTCTCTGAGTCACTAGAGATGCTTATCAATGGGAAAGGCTCTGACTGAGGCAAACTTTATTCTTGCTTCTCCAGCCCACCCCATCTTTGCTGCAGTCCCTGTTCTTATTTCTCTGCTTCAGCTGAAGATGGTGTGTTGGTCTGAAATCTAAGGCACTTTTTAAAGATTTACTGAGCTTCCCCTGGGTTTCTACTGTAATGTGGATTTTTAAAGATTTATTTTATTTTATTTGTGTGTGTGCATGTACACACGTGGTTGAAGCCCAAGAAGGGTGATAAGTCCCTTTGAGCTGGAGTTATAGGCAATCGTGAGCCTCCACTAGTAGGTGCTGGGAGCTAAACTCTGGTCCTCAAGGCCAGAAGTTTAAGTTTAAGTTAAGTTTAAGCAAGAGTAGGAAGCTTAACCACTGAACCATTCCTTCAGCCTCAAGAAACTGAGCTTGGAATTTCCCCTGTGTGCTAAATGAAAGCTAGCCAGCTCATCCCCAACTCATGGGACTATTGGGAGGCAGTGAAACCTTTAAAACTTTGGGCTTAAAAGAAAGTCATTTGGAGGATGTCCCTGTAGTGCCTTGTGGAATCATCAACTTTTCCTCCTTCTTTCTCGTGTTTTCTAGCCATGGAGTGCTTTGCTCTGTCACAGGCTCAGAACAACAGGGCTCCGAACAACACAGGCTCAGAACAGGCTCAGAACAACAGGGCCAACCAGTCGTGAATTGGAACCCAAAGCAAACCCCGTCTCTTCATAAATTAATTAATTGTTCGAAGTACTTTGTAATAGCAATAGAAAGCCGAATGATGTAATCTTCCGCATGTGCATGAGGAATACCTTGTACATCTTTCTCTTCTTAGTTTCTTGTCTCCTGGACCCTACCCAATGAGCCTAGGATGAGCAGAAGAAAAAGACCGGTTTTCCTCATGTGCAGAACCTGGAGGATGAAGCAGCCTCTCTTTTCCTCCGTTTCTAATCAGGCAGAGTGTAGACTCTGACACCTGAGGGTCCTTCCAGATTCCTGGTCCCTTTCTTGGTCAAGGATAGCAGGAAACAAGGAAGGGAGTCCGGGAAGTCTGTCAGCCCTGGCTGCAAATGCAGAGGGTCAAGGGAATTATTTTCTCACACTATACGTGTTCAGTGTTTGAATCTATGGATGGACAGCCAGGTGTATGGCACTGTGATGGAGTTCTTGACCCCTGGGAAAAGACCACAGACCCAATCCAATTATAATTAAAGGATTTATTGACTGCTGCTAGCAGGACAACAGTCTCTGAGCCATACTTGAGATAGTAGTGCAAAGGTGGGTGAGAGGAGTGTTTGTTTGTTTTTGTTTTTCGAGACAGGCTCTCTGTGTAGCTTTGGAGCCTGCCCTGGAACTCACTCTGTAGACAAGGCTGGCCTCGAACTCACAGAAATACACCTGTCTCTGCCTCCCGAGTGCTGGGATTAAAGGTGTGCACCGCCGCCCCCCCCCCAGTGGGGAGTATTTTTAAAGGTAAAAGCCACAAAACGACCTTGAATATCTGCACAAGCAAGCCAAGAGCTGTCACACTCTGCCAAGATTAAATAGTCAAGGTGATCTCAAAATAGTCCTTGACTGTCTGCATAAGCAGACTCCAGAAGTCAAAAGGCAGTCATACAATCAGTAGATAGTTTTATTTTTGGTGAGGATCACTGAGTCAGAATTACTGAGAACTTACCTTCCAGGGGCTGGAGTCAGACAAACAGCTAGTGGGTACCTAGCATAAAATGGAGTTTCTTAGTCATCACAGCACACACCTGTAACCCTAGCACTTGGGAGGTGGAGGCAGGAGAATCCAGAGTTCAAGGTCATGTTCAGCTACGGAATAAGTTTGAGAACAACAGGAAACCCTGTCACAAGGAAGGGAGGAAGGTAAAGAAAGGATGAACAAGAGGTAGATAAGTGAGTGCAAGAGCAAAGCATCATGGGAGAGTAGTCATCGGGTGAGATTGATAAATTTTTGCCCTTTCATAGGGGATAGAAGGAAGAGGAAGGGCTGGCAATTTAGCGGGAAAGTGAATACTCCTTTAGGAGGAGAAACAGGTCTGCTGAACAAACAGCAGCTGCGACAGTCTATCTTGGCTATGGGTGTGGGAACAACGCTAGACCTCCTGTGATGTGCACCTGTTGGGGTTCCGGAAACAACACCCCAAAGATTGATGCTTTGATGCACTGAGGAGTCTTAGAGCCTGCACCAGACAGAACCCAGCTGCCTCTCACCTGCCATTTCTTCCTTCTCAGGGCAGGGAGCAGCTTTCTGGCAAAGTTCTCTCATCTGCCAAAAGCCCTGACCCACCAAAGCCCTGATCTGTAAGCAAACAAAACCACAACGATTTCTGGTCTTCTCCTCAAGTTCTCACTGTATTCCTATTGCAGGGGCTGCAGGGGTGGCTCAGTGGGTAAAGGCACTTGCCACCAAGCATAAGGACCAGAGTTCAATCCCTGGGACCCACACAGTAGTAGGAGAAAAGGCCCTATAAATTGTCTATTAACATCCGGGAGCACTGTGGCATCCACTTGAACATGCATGCAGTGCACACATGCACACTCATGAGTGCACACACACACACACACACACACACACTCACACTAAATGTCTTTAAAAGAGAAAATTTTCCATCACAAGGAGAAGGGTGGAAAGTCTGTCAACAATACTGTACAGATATTTGATCGTTTTGTTTGTTTGCTGCAGCTCTGGGGTAGCCCAGGCTGACTTCAAGCTATGTAGCCAAGACTAGCCTTCGATTGTTCTGCCTCCTCTCCCAGGTACTGGGATTACAAGCATATGCCACTCTGTCCAGCTAAAACTGGAGAGACTTCTGTCACAAGTCATTGCCCTCTATTTGGGACGCGTAAAGAAAATCATTTTCAAACTATTCTTTGCTCTGCGGGCCAGACTTTGTCCCAGACCACTGTATATTCTCCAAGCCTTTTAGATTCTTCTAAACATTATTTGTTACCCTATTCAACATTATCTACCTTTCCCATTATTCTCATCCCCTATGGAAAGGGAGGATATAAGCCAGTGTCACAGTGTGCATCTATAATCCCAGCTATTCAGGGGGCTAGGGCAAGAAGATTGCAAGTTCAAAGCCAGCCTGAGCAATCCTATCTCATAAATCAAAAGGGTCTAGAATGTAGCTCAGTGGTAGACCACTTGCCCGATAGACACAGACCCTGAGTTCAATCAATGGTACAGGAGGAGGGGACAGGAAGAGAGAAGGGGAGGCAAGATAAGAGAAGAGACATTGATAAATTCATATATTAATCTGCCCTTGCCATTTCATTCCATCAAAGGCAGAGGGGCTATTTTCCTTTACTTTTCCACAACCATCTCTCCTGTTGGGTGAGACTCACGGGAAGGGAGTCACATCAGTTGAGGTTCTGAGGATTTTACAGCTAGGTAGACAGAGGAGTTTCACAGAAAGACTGTCTTTGCATCTGCTCTTTATTTCTAAGATTTTATTTTTAGCCAGGGTGGTGGTGGCAGTGGTGGCTCACACCCTTAATCCCAGCACGCAGGAGGCAGAGGCAAGTGGATCTCTCTGAGTTCAAGACCAGCCTGATCTACAGAGCTAGTTCCAGGACAGTCAGGACTGTTACACAGAGAAACTCTTGATTTGAAAAACAAAAACAAAAAAAAGTTGCTTCTAATTAACAAGTATGCATGCATGTGCATGCAAGTACAGATATCTGCAGAGACACCCAATGTCCAATGAGCTGCTTGATGGCGGTGCTGGGAATTGAACCCGGGTTCTCTGGAAGAGGTGCCAGTGCTCTTAACTGCTGAGCCATCTCTCCAGCCCCTCAACTTGTTCTAAGGCTTTTCAGTTCAAAGTAACATTGTCTCAAAGCAGCATGCTTTGGGACACTGTTTTCTGAGCCCCAATACAAATGACCCTTTCTTTCCCTTGGTCCTTTCATTGTCACTCCTTATAAACCTTTCCTGGTGACAAAATCAGGTCTTAGGGAGCATCCTGACCCTGGGGCACCTGTGGACTTGTGTTGGTCTACCTGACTTGACCGGATTTGGAATCACCTAGGGAACCTATCTCTGTGTTTAGCTGAGGAGGAATGACCCGCCCTAAATGTGGGCAGCACTCTCTCACACACACGCTGGGCTCGCAAAAAATGAGTCACAAAAGAAAAAAGAAGAAAGCCAGGGGAGGGTCAGCAAGTTCGTCCCCTGCTTCTGGGTCTATCCAGAAGTGAGCAAGCAGCCCATGCTTCTACCATCATACCCAGGAGCCCTTCCCACCACCAGGCCTCTTCCCATCGCAACGAATGATACCCTCACACCAGATTAAACATTGCCCATCTTATGTTGCTTCATGTCAAGTGTTTGGTTACAGCCATGAGAAAAGAAACTAGTATAAACTCCTTAAGAGTTGAGGAGATGCTTAAAGCAGGTGGTGAAAATTTGCCCAGAAACAAAACAATGTACTTCCCAGACCAGAACTTTCTTCTACAAGGTCCAAAGTTAGCTGTGAAATGAATAACTTCAACCCCAAGATTGGCCATCATTACCTGCACCTTCAGTGCTGCCAGCCACGTCCAGGGGCAATGGTAGCCAGTTGCTAATGAGTCGGTGTTTGCAGGTTGTTTGTAGGAGGAGTGATAATGAGGCCCACGTGGATGGGGAGGTGCGACCCTTGCTAATTCTTCATACGCTCTGCTTGCCGCCTTTTATATATCAACCCGGACTGCAATTATCTTTATGGCTAGCAGAGTAAATCACCAGTATGTGTCAGAGAGACTTGCTCCTGTGTTTTATTGCATTATATATGAGCTCCGCAGTTTTAAGAGGTCATTACTCAGCTAATCAGATGAATCATTTTCATAGATAAACAGTGATGCTGGTGGCACCTGAAGCTAAAAGAGACCCTGGCTAGGTCCTTCTGAGGAATTCTAGGTGGGACTTTAGAGGATCGTCTTGTCCAACTTCTTACTTCCAGGCTTAGAACACTTAGAACAGGTGGGGTTTTGCATGGAATGGGGGATTTTGACATGGGGAAGTCGTCACTGGGAGAAAGATCCTGGGTGACATCACTCTTATGAGAATTTACTCAACAGAAACATGTGCTACAGTCACTAGAGGAGCTGTTCCAGAATGTTCATAGTGGCTGAATTGCCCACAACCGAGTGAAAAACAGAATAATAGGCTGAGTGTGTGTGTGTGTGTGTAGTGTGTAAACCAGAAGTCAACAGTGGGTGGCTTCCTCTATCATGCTCCCCTTGTACATCAGTCATTTTACCAACTGAGCCGTCTTTCCAGACCTGGAACTCACTGGATCCTCCTGCCTCAGCTTTCCAAGCTCCGGGATTAAAGGAGTGAGCCACTGCACCTGGCTGAATTATGGGATGTTATATAACAGAGCCAAACAATGGAGAGAATGAATCATCAGTAAGTGAGGCACTATTGAGACATGGTGAACCTGACAGACCTGGCGGCCCCCTCCTCTGGGCATCCCAGCAGCTGTGCTGCTGATGGCCACCAATTTCACCCACTTATGCAGCTCTCCAAAGGCTCCAGGAATGTGCTCCTCCTCCAGTTCCTGATCCAGATGTGAGCCCCTCAGGATGACTCCTCCCCTCTCCTCCTCCTCCTCCATGCCTCGTCAACAAGCTGACTTTGTTGTTGCACCTGACACTGATGTGCTCTGATGCTCTCCTCTCTAGCTGTGGGTTGGATGGACAAAGGCAATGTGATGAAATACGAATAGCTAAGCCTCTACAGTCAAACACCTGGCTCTCAGTCCCAGCGAGCTCCTTTCATCCTATCATCGTGAACAGATCAACAAACTGAGTCTCAATGGCACATCTGCTATCCTGACCAAATAAGATCCTCTCTGCGGTACCAGTTTGGAAAGTAGTGAAAAGCCTTGTACCTAAATTTCTCCCCAGCGTCACTCGTGCCATCAGCCCTGACTTAACCTCCACCCTGTGCCAGGCATTGCACAGGAGTAGATATGGTTTGCAGTGGTCTCTGGGTTTTTTTCCTGTTTGGTGCCTGATGCTCCAGCCTGCCGATCTTTCTTTTGGCTATTGCTCTTCCCTCACCTCTGCCACTCATGTGGTTCAGCTCTACCTGACTCTCCACCCATCCCTCAGTTCAGGACCTTCTATCCCCAGAGTCACCAACATGGGCTCTGTGCTACGCTCATAATGAAGTTTGGTTCTATGGGAGTCGGCCCTGGGCATCTGTGGAACATTGAGCATAGGCTGCTATTTTTTCATGAAGGATGACTAGTTAAGTCAAATGGAGCCCTGGACCTGCCTAGGGATGTCCTTGCTACAAAGAAACCCATGATGAGAGATGACCAGGAAAGGGTTTCAAGGCAGTATGTCTCTGGGTAGCCCTGGTTGTCCTGGAACTCACTCTGTAGACCAGGCCAGCCTTGAATTCAGAGTCTCCTGCCTCTGCCTCCTGAGTACTGGGATCAAAGGCATGTGCCACCATAACCCAGCTCTTAACAGCCTCGCTTAAGCAACCAGGTTGAGAACGGAGTGTGGTATCTAACACTTGTAAGTGAAATAATTGTGATGATTTACTGTCCTCAAAATAACCAAAATTGACTGGCATTTACTATATACTGGACATCGAGCCAAGCATTTAAAAGCATCTCATTTAATTCTCCCACCATTCTGCAGAGGCAAGCATCGTAAGTAACTATTCTCCAAAAATCCACATCAAACCAGAAGCTCACTGATTTGAACCTAGGGTTTACAGATGTAATTACAATGAGCTCATGCTGGATTAGGGTAAACTCTATCCAATGACTGATGTCTTTATAAGAAGAAAGGAGGAGAGAGAGGCAGACAAACAGAGAAGTAATGATCCATATGAAGGTGGAGGCAAAGACCAGAACGCTGCTGCTATACCCAAGAGCCCTAAGGTATGCTGGGAGCTACCCACACTAGGAAGAACTGAGAAAACATTGCTTGGGGATGGAGAGATAGCTCAGTGGTTAAGAGCACTAGGCTGCTCTTCCAGAGACCCTGAGTTCAATTCCCACCTCCCACATTGTGGTTAACAACCATCTGTAGTGAGATATAATGCCTTCTTCTGGCATGAAGACATACATGCAGAGAGAGTACTTATATACATAAGAACAATAAATAAATATTTAAACAAAACATTGCTCCTTGAGAGCCTCTGATTGAAGAGTGGCCTTGTCAATGTTCCAGTCTTGGACATCTGGCCTGTGGGTAGTGAAAGGATGCTCTTTTGCAAAGGTTCTTCCCTTCTTCCTTCTCCTTTGCCCCTCCTCTTCTCCCTTGTCTTAGTCGCTGTTCTATTGCTGTGAAGCAACAATATGATCAAGGCAACTTATAAAAGGAAGCACTTAATGGGGGCTGGCTTACAGTTTCAGAGGGTTAGTCCATGATCATCATGGTGGGAGGCACAGTGACAGCATGTTGCTGGATCAATAGCTGAGATTTTGCATCTAATCTGAAAATTGCAGGCAGAGAGAGAGAGGGACACTGGGCCTGGCATGGGTCTATGAAACCTCAAAGTCCACGCCCAGCGACAAACCTTCTCCAAGGAGGCCACACCTCCTTCAACAAGGCCACGCCTCTTAATCTTTCCCAATCAATTCTACCAACTGGGGACCAACCATTCAAACTTATGAGCCTATGGGGACTATTCTCATTCAAACATCCCTCTTCTTTTTTGACACTGGGTCTCATGTAGCCCAGGCTTGACCATAATTCTCTATGTAACTGAGGATGACTTTGATATAGCAATTCCCAATTTCCTGTTAAAGTTACAGAGTGGCAAGAAGGCCAGTAAGTCTGGGGAAGAAAAGGAGCCTGAGAGCAGTACATTCTCCACCTAAGAGTTAGCTTTCAGGCAACTGTGACTAAATGGAAAAATGCTCGTTAGATTCTCAATGAGTTACACTCATCACCTGGCCTCATATGATCTGAGCATGGACAATACTTTCACAGCTGAGTCTGAGGTGCAGGGACACATCACCTTTATTGAGGATTCAAAAGTCTTACCCAGATCAGCAGAGCTGAAAGACACAGAAAGCCTTAATTTTGCTGCTGGCTTTGGCCCACGAACAATACCTGCCCTCACACCCAACTCAAGCTTTGAAATAGTCATCCTAAAATCATGGGCAAAAAGAGTAAGTTCAAATTATTGCTGTTATGTCTCATTTGCTATTCATTTGCGACTTTCCCCCCATCAGTCTATTGTCTCTAGATTTTTTTTATAATGCAATTATGGACAATAAAATTAATTATTTTCTCTCCAAAAGAAAGAAGGGGGAGCAGATGTCACTCGGCGGTAGAGTGCTTGCTAGGCGCGTGTGAGATCCTATGTTCACTCTCAGTACTGAAAAAGAATTACCTTTGGGGCAAACTTTCTTTTTGTGACTGTCAGGATATGGCATTCATATTGCATCAAGAAGAAAGCTCACAATCCTGCTGGTATTGAGTAACAATGGATTGTTTCTATGCCCTCACACCAGCCTCTCTGGCGAATTAGCTGAGGCTTCTCTTCCCATGCTGCAGCATCATCTTCCCCATTTTGAGTTGTCAACTTAAAGACAGTTGTCATCTGTTGACTCCAGTTCATGCCCGAAACTGTGTAAGGCATGAGCAACGCAGACTGCAGCCAAAGGGACACGTATGTTCCTGCTCACCTTTAAGTAACAAGTGAGTCCATAACTATACCTGGTTCAATAAGACAGGACAACGCCTTCTTAAGGAGGGCCGTGAACAATCCCACCCAAAAGATCAAGTCACAGGGAAAGATTTGAAACACTGGCATTCCTATAATAGATAAAAAACGGACTCCTTTGGCAAATAAGAAGTACTCACAAATCACCAAGAGGGCTGGGAATGTAGCTCATGTGACAGGGTGCTTGCCTAGGATGAAGGGGGCTCTGAGTTCAACCCCCAGTAGCACAGAAACTGAGTGTGGCTGTGCGCAGCTGCAATCTTAGCATGTGACGTTGGAAGCAGGGGAATCAGAAGTTAACGGTCATCCTTGGATGCATAACAAGTTCCAGGCCAGCCTGGGCTACATGAGGCTGAGATTCAAAACAACTGGGGAGATGATTCAGTGGCTAAGAACACTTGCTGCACACTCATGAGGACCTGAGTTCAAACCCTTAGAGTGTACCTTTACTCACCCTTGATCCTGGTATTTTGGGGTCGGGGAGAGCAGGGACAGGTGGATATCTTGGGCTTGCTGGCCACCAACTTAGCTTCAGATTCTTGTGAGATCCTGTCTCAAGGAAATAAAGAGGAAAGAGGCTGAACAAGAATCAATGTCTTCTGTCTAATTAAATTAAAACAACAACAAACTGTCAGAAGAATAATAATAGCAAGCAAAACAAACAAACAAAAAAAACAGCCATGAAGATGAACAGGGCTGGGGGCTGTAGCCTGGAGGTAGAACACTTGCCTGGTATGCACAAGCCTCTGACTTCAAACCCCATCACCACCACTACCACCCGTAACAAAAATAAAAAAGATCATGAAAGTATCTTGTACCAGATAGGGCATGGGGCAGGGGGGGGGCGGGGCGGCGGGGTCCTAAAATCCCAGTATTTGGGAAGTAAAGATCAGAAAGACAAGGCTATCTTCAGCTACATAATAAGTTTGAGGTCAGCTAGGGTTATATGAGACCCTATCTCAAAAGACATTAAAAGATATGAACAGACATTTACAGAAGGGGAAATGAAAGAAGCCCTAAACTCAGTCATAATAGGAAAACTGCACATTCAAAAAAAAAAAGAGACTATTTTCATCCAGGGACTTGGCAAGGGCGTATGCAAGCAGGCATGTCCACACATGACGAGTGGGCTGTGATTGACATAACTCTGTGACAGGCAGTTGGCATTATGTGTCGAGCTTTAAAGTTCAAAGGCAGGGCTGGTAAGGTATTCCTGCAATCCTAATGCTCAGAGATGGAGGCAGGAGGATCAAGAGTTCAAAGTCATCCTCCACTACTCAGTGAGCTCAAGGCCAGCTTGAGCTATGTGAGCCCTTACCAACAGCGACAAAAAAGAATGACAGCTCAAATTCCTTTCGCTAAGACTCTACATCTAGAAATGTGTCTTCTGAGGAACATCTTACACTGTTCTTGGGCTCCTAGAAATGTATCTTGTATGAGCAGGAAATGATATTTGCTCAAGGTTTTCCCTTCGAATTATTGTTTGTAATAACAAAAGATTAGAAGCCACTTAATGCTTTTTAATTGAGGACTGTTTAAATTATTTAAATTATTTCCTTCTATTCAGGAGATTACCACACAGATGTGAAAGGAAGGCAAAGTTTCTTTGAAATGATGTGCAGCAATCTCTAAGATTTGATTCTAAATGAAAAAAGGGAGGAACAGGAGGGGTTGAGAATTGTTGCTCACCATCTGTCTAGGACAAGAGGCCCAGCCACTGCCATTTAGAGTGCCAGAAACATCTCCAAAAATACATCTGAAGTGGGAAATATTATTTGGCATCGAGGAGAGAAGAAGTCTCCCTTTTGTACCTTTTAAAATATGAACCGGGGGGGGGCTGGTCAATGGTGAGAGCCAGCTAGGAACAAACCTTGGCATTCTGCTGCACAGTAGGGTGCCATGCTTGAGAATAATGTACTATACATTTTCAGAGAGCAGGAAGGGAGGAGTGTGGATGTCACCACAAAGAAAGGATAAATGTTTTCGAGTGAGAGCTATGCTAATGACCCCACGTTGATCATACAGTGTGTGGAAGGATGGAAACATTACCTTCTGCTCCGTAAACGTGCACAGTTGTTATGTACTGATTCAAAAGAAAATTTTAAAATGAGGCAGGGGACTGAGGAGGGGGCTCCATGGATGCGGAGCTTGCTTTGCAAGCATGAAGACCTGAGTTGGGCTTCCCAGTACTCACATAAAAGTCAGGCATGGTAGTAAAGCTACCAACCCCATGTTGGGGGAGCAGAGATTCACTGGGCATCCCAGGGACTCCCTGGCCAGCCAGTCAGGCCAAAACCTCAAAGTCCAGAGTCAGGGAGAAATCCTGCCTCAAATAATAATGATCACATGTAGAAATGGTTGAGGAAGGCACCCAACTTCAACTTCTGGCCTCCACATGCTCATGCACAGGTGAGTGCACACACACACACACACACACACACACACACATACATACACATCACACACACATACACACACCACACACACACACATACACATGCACACACACATTGCACACATGCACACACACACCACATACACACACACATACCACAGACACTACATACACAGTCACACACACACACACTTGTGTACGAATAAAATAAAATTAATGTTTTTTAAAGACAAAAGGGGCTGGGGAGGTGGTTCAACAGAGGACCAGGGACTGTACTCAACATCCACATGGTGGCTCATAACCTCCTATAACTCCAGTCTGGGGTGTCTGACACCCTCTTCTGACCTCCACAGGCACCTCTGCATGCACTTGGTGGGCATACCCTCATGCATACACACAGACAGAGACATAATTAAATAAATCTTTAAAACTAAAAATGAAACAAAAGCATGAGACAGGCTAGAGAAATATTAAATCTGTGATGGCTAATCATGGCTGTCAACTCGACTACATCTGTAGTGAGCTCAAACCCATGCAGCTGGGCACACCTGTGAAGGATTGTCTTGATTGGATCATTTGAGGTGGGAAGACCCACTCTAAATCTGGGCCACAGCTTCTGGTGGCAGCCTAAAAAAAAGGACATGAAAGAAGGAAGCTTTTGCTTTTTGCCTGCTTGCCCTCACTGCCATGTTCATCCAGCCTGTTGCTGAGGCATTCCTTCACTGGAGATAGAGCCTTCTTCAGGATTCCAATGTAGACTGAAGACCAACAGCTCTCTAGGAATGCTTGTTTGTTTGTTTGTTTTTGAGACAGGGTCTCACTATGCAGCTCTAGCTGACCTGGAACTCTTTATGAAGATGAGGCTGGCCTCAAACTCACAAAGATACACCTGTCTCTACCTTTTAGGTGCTGGAATTAAAGAAGTACATTACAATACCTGGTGAGGCTGTTTTATTTTAAAAAATAAAGAGCAAAATAAAGGACACACACACATATCTACATCCCAATCCCAGGTCTTGTTTACCTAACCATCTGCCTGTACTGGTTGATTTTGTGCCAACTTGACACAAGCTAGAGTCATTAGAGAGGAAGGAGCTTCACTTGAGAAAATGCCTCCATGAGACCCATCTGGAAGGCATTTTTCTCAATTAGTGATCAATGGGGGAGGGTCCAGTCCATGAAGGGTGATGTCATCCCTGGAATGGTAGTCCTGGATTCTATAAGAAAGCAGGCTGAGCAAGCCAGGGGAAGCAAGCCAGTAAGCAGCATCCATTCACAGCCTCTATATCAGTTCCTGACTCCAGGATCCTGCCCTATTTGAGCTCCCATCCTGAGTTCTTTCAGTGATAAACAGTAATGCTGAAGTAGATGTAAACCCTTTTCTCCCCAACTTACTTTTTAGTCATGGTGTTTTGTCGCTAAGACAATATCCAACCACCTACCTACCTATTTAAATGCTCACATATAAGAGCACGCACACACACACACACACAAACACACACACACACACACACACACACACACACACACACACCTATAGTTACATATACTCGTGTGTGTATAATGCCCAGTGATACTACAGCGCCCCTGACCTAGTATCCCAGAAGATAGCTCCTAACTTCAGCCTGCAAACTGTGCTAAAATAGTCCTTGAGTTTATTAGCCTTTAAAGAAATCTAATAGGGCAACTGTCCCAGCCTAGGTTCTTCCAAATGTAGCCCTCTACCAAAGGTAGTGTGTTGGGGGGAAGAGATCACAGGGCATGTAAGTAGAGGCGCGCGCGCATGTGTGCGTGTGTGCGTGCAGGTGCTTACTGAGATGAGAAGAGAGGTATGATATCCCCTGGAGTTGGAGTTACAGGTGATTGTGAGTCATTCATCACCCAACTTAGGTCTTCTGGAGGAGCAGCAAGTGCTCCTAACCACGGAGTTGTCTCTCTAACCCCCAGTCTCTTTCTCCTGATTTTGCTTCCAGCCTAGAAGGAAGGTCCTCTCCCCAGTCAGTCCCTCCTGGGAGCATCTGGGGATCCACAGTGATCCCCAGTCAATCACATGAACCCCACAGCTGACTCTGGTCTCCCTTAGCTCGTGCTCCCACCATGATATGCTGTTTCAACTGAAGTCAAAGCAACCAACCAAACCAGATCAAAGCCTCCAAAACTGAGCCCAAATAACCCTTTCCTCTTAGGCATGTGTTATCACAGCAGAAGCCTAACATAGACTCACCAAATACACCAGATGTGGACTTTTTTTTTTCTTTAAATAGGAATCCTTCTGAGCCAAGCTTGGCATGCTGGTAAAGATCAGGCTGCAGGATGCTGTTTTGGGTCAACAGTGAGGAGTGACTAGTAAGCAAGGCATCTGATTACTGTAAAGTGACTGACAGCTATGCCCACAGGGAGTCTGAGAGACACCTGGGTCACAGCAGCATTGCTGGTGTAAACTAGCAGAAGCATGTAGTAATGAGAAGAGTGGGCGGGCCGCGGTCCCGTCCTGCCCGGCTCCTGTCCGTCTGTCCGGCTAGCTTAACTCCTGAAATAATTACACAGAAACTGTATTTATTTAAATGCTGTCTGGTCTATTATAACTAGCCTCATTTTGGCCAACTCTCACATCTTAAACTAACCCATTTCTATTAATCTGTGTTTACCACGAGATCGTGGCTTACCGGGAAAGATTCAGCATGTTTGACTCTGGTGATTTCATGGTGGCAGCTCTCTCTCTCTCTCTCTTCTTTCCAGCATTCTGTTATTTTTTCCCTGCTTATCTAAGTCCTGCCCTATCAAAAGGCCAAGACAGTCTCTTTATTTAACCAATGAAAGCAACACAAATGCAGAAGGACCTTCTACACCAGAAGCAGAGATGTTTCATGGGACAAAGCAGAGAGGATGATGATGATGTTGCCAGAGTAGCTCTCACCCTCTGCTCTGGAGAGAAGTCTCTCCCCAGCCATTCCTTCCCGGGTGCAACCAGGGTCCCTGGTGTTCTCTAGCAAATTCCAGGAGATTAGCAGATGACTCCAGCTCCCTAACTAGGCTGGCGAGGGCAGACAAGTGATACAGAATGGGATCCCAGGCCACTATTTTTGAGGCAGGGTCTCTTGTGCCTCATGTTGGTCTCCAATGTGCTACGTAACCAAGGATGACTTTGAAGGCCTAGTCCTCCTGCATCTACTCCCCAAGTACTGGGATTACAGGTGTGCATCACCATGCCCAGCTTATGTGGAACTGGAGATGGAATCCAGGGCTTTATGGATGCTACACAAGCCTTTCCACAACTGAGTTACACCCCTCAGCCTTCCAGCCTTTTCTTCCCCGTCTCTTTTTTGAGATGGGGCAGGTTTTGTGCTCACTGTGTAGTCAAGGATCTCCTAGAACTGGCTGGACAAGACACCTTTATGTATATATGCCATGTTTCCCTTGTCCATTAATATGTTGATGGGCCTCCAGGTGATCCCATATTTTAGCGATTCTGAGTAAGGTCATGGTAAATATGGCTGTACAGAGATCTCTTTGGCATGCTGGGTTCATTTTCTTCAGAGATATAATCTGAAGTGGAGGGCTGGCTGGATCATATGACAGATCTATTTTTAGTATTTTGGGACATGTGTTTTTGCTTCATTAGCTTTCCCGAACAGTGCCCCTGTTGCTGGAGTTAGCTCCTAGAGTGGGTTGAATCGAGGCCCCCAAAAGATGTGCCTGAGTCTTAACCCTGATGTGTACGACTATCAGAACAGCCAAACACGGGAAAGGGGAAGGGAAAAGGTGGAGGGAGGGCTCCATCCTGAGCTTCAGGAGAGGGTGTGGCCCTGTGGACCCTCAGACTGCAGGCTCCGGATCCCGCGATTATGATAGAACTCCTTTAAAGCCCCCAGTACATTCCTGTTGTTGTTATTTTGTTTCTTAAATTGCATCAACCCTGGGCCACTGTTGCTACTAGTTTGTGACAACCCCCTCAGATGGCAAATTATACCTGGATCATGGCAGGAGGAAGACATATAGGTGTGATTTCAGTACTTAGACCAGTGTTCCAGTGAGTACTGGAGCCACAGTTAGCTCAAAGATTCTGAGAAGGAAGTCTACTGTCACCCATAAGAAACACATAACAAAGAGGATGCCAAATTTGGTTTTAGACCAGAAAGCACATTTAAAGAAAAGCTGTAGTTGTTGGGGGTAGACACCCCAACACAGTCACCACCATCACCCTTTTGAAGTGCTCACCTTCACCTGGTTGGAGGCAGGGTTCTAAGAAGGAAAATCGAGGAGTTAGTATCAGACCAGACTGAGAAAAGCACTGGACTTCCCACAATGCAATCCTGTTGGAGGCTTATGGAAGGCCTTGTTTCCAGGCCTGGAGCCTGCGCTCTGTAGACCCTTCAGCTTCTGGATCCTGGCTTCCTGGTTTACACTGAGGCCTCAGCCTCATGTGTCTGGTTGGCCTGGAAATATCTGCTAACCCAACAGGATCCCTTCCCAGCTACAGAGAGGAAATAGGCAGCAAGAGGCCTCAACCTGCTTTCCTAGGAGGAGGCAGACCGTGAGAGAATGCCTCTGAACTGGGAAAGCAAGAGATGTCCCTCCCCAACAGAGGGCTCCCCCAGCTTTCTGTGAGGAGGATATGCCTGAGCCCCCATGCTGCCACAGGCAGGCCCACAGGATGGAAGGTCCCTCTGAAGTGGTGCAGGGCTCCAGAAGTAATCCGTGTTGACTTTGGGGAAGTGGGAGCTGTCGGGTGTTTTACTGGTGTTAATGTGCCACAGGCAGAGTCAACAGCTTACCACGTGACTGTGGAGTATCACACGGGAAGGAGGGCTGCCTCTCTCCTGCCATTCAGTATATAGGGTTTGATTAAATCAGCGCGGAAGACAGAACTGAATTAGCAGCCTCTTGACCCTGTGCCTAGAGTTTTTCTCTAAGAGTGCCACGGAAGACGCCCTGCCCCCTTAACCCTGTCTCCTAGATTCTGATTCCTGGGAATCCCACGTACAATTTCTCTGACCACTTCCCTGCCCCACCTGAGACCTGAGTTCCAGAAGTTTCTTCAGAGAGGAAGGGTCACGGGAGTCCTAGTCAGCTTGAATCTCTCAGGCTCAACCATAAAGAGCTTGGTGCTGGTTGGAGACAGGTGGGAAGTGGGGAGCAGCAGAGGCCTGTGAGTCAGCCCCTGGGGTATCAGGCTTCTCTGTCCAAGGCCTGTGGTATGTAGTTGTGGAAACTTTGCTTGCCATTGACCTCTCAGCCTTTCCTCCTCTTGTTATGACAGTCCTACCTCAGCCCCTTGCTTACCACCACTTGGTGCCAACGCCCTCTAGTTGTATCTTCCCTATATCAGTTAGGGTTTCTGCCGCTGTGAAGAGACACCATGGCTGTAGTAAGAGGGCCCCTTGTTCTGTCCCGCCCGGCTCCCGGTGCATACTCGAAATAATTACACGAAAACTGTACTCATTTAAATACTGCCTGGCCCATTATCTCCAGCCCCTTATTGGCTAACTCTCACATATTATTTTAGCCCATCTCCATTAATATGTATCGCCACTTGAGTTGTGGCTTACCGGCATGAGTCTAACCAGTGTCCATCTTGTGCTGGAGAAGCATGGCGTCTGCCACACTGCCTTCTCTCTCACAGCATTCTGTTCTATCTACTCCGCCCACCTAAGGGCTGCCCTATCAAAAGGCCAAGGCAGTTTTCTTTATTTAACCAATGAGGGCAATACACAAATAGAAGACCCTCCTACACCACATGGCCATGACAATTCTTATAAAGGAAAACATTCTATTTGGGTTGGTTTTCCTTTTCAGAGGTTTAATGCATTACCATCATGTTGGGATGTGGTGGCCTGCAGGCAGACATGAGAATCCTACATTTTATAAGCAACAGGAAGTGGTCTGAGACACTGGGTATGACTTGAGCATATATGAGACTTCAAAGCCCACCTCCAGAGTGACACACTTCCTCCAACAAAGTCAAACCCACTCCAACAAAACCATACTTCCTAATAGTGCCACTCCCTTTGGGGATCATTTTCTTTCAAACCACCTACCCTCTCTTCTGGGCCCACCAGGTACAAAGGCTTTTCCATGAGCCATGTGACCACATCTCCCTCCTGATTGCCTCCCCCCTTCACTTCCTCTCTGGATATAATGGAAGGACCATGCCTAGCCTCTTTTGGAATGCAAATTCCACTCTGCACAGGTAAGACATGAGTATGGCCTTTCATGGAATCGGACTGAAGTGTCTGTAACACATAATCACAACTTGAACATCTGTCCTTAATTTTCTAGACTCCAAACACTACTCCCCATGAGAGGGTTCTAGACCCCAGTCCTAATAGGCCTTAGTGCAGTCTATGTCACCATGTCTCCAATGGTACTGGGGATGAGATGGAGCTTTATAGACACTGTGTGTATGTGTGTGTGTGTGAGTGTGTGTCTGTGTTCATACGGTATATGCATGTGAGTGCACAGCTGCATATGCTCACATGCACACATGTCAAAGCCAGGCAAGATGTTGGATATCTTCCTCCATCTCTTTCTACCTGTCTGAGGTGGATCTGGGCTGACTGACCAACAAGCTCTTGGGATCCTCCCAATGCTGGTATTCAAGGGCTCACAGCCATGCTTGACTTTATACATAGGCACTGGGGATTCTAATCCAGGTTCTCATGGTCTCAGACCAGCCGTTCTTAACGTCCCCTGAGCCAGCTCCCCAGCTCCTATAGACACTGTTTCATTGAATGTTTGTACCAACCCCGCCAAAAGCAACTGCAAGGATTCCCATTTGTCAGGCAGGAAGTGGAGGGTCAGCCTGAGGTAGCAGGAAGCAACTGGACCACCTAGGGGTTGCCCAGTTCAGTCTGAGCCCCAGTTCAGTCAGTCTCTTTCTGAATCAGGCTGGGTCCACACATGTCCCCATCAACTACTTTTCCATCACCCCTCGAAGTGCTCAGGTGCTAGGTATGGTGACACCGTGCCCCACATCTCAACAAACTAGGGAACTTAAACCCTCTATGGGGCTGGAGAGGTGGCTCAGTGGTTAAGAGCATTGGTTGTTCTTCTAAAGGACCTGGGCTCAATTCCTAGCACCCACATGGCAGCTCACAACTGTCTGTAACTCCAAGATATGACACCCTCACACAGACATATATGCAGGCAAAACACCAATGCACATAAGATAAAAAAGAAATAAAAGATCCTTTATATGCTTTTTAGTGGAAAGATTCAGGAACTGGTATAACGAAGCCCATGTGCCCATCACCCAGCTTCCAAACACCGTCAACATTTTGCCAATCTTGTTTTTTTCTATTCTCTCCCACGCACTCCTTTTTTCCTGAAGATTTTAAAGCAAATCTCAGCCATCATTTCACTCCACCTGTAAATACTTCATGGTGCATCTCTGACAGATGAGGGCTTCTCTCCCTTGAACCTAATTACAATGCCATTACCACCTAACAAAATGAGCACCAGCTTCCGAAGGTTATGAAACGCTCAGAGCATCTTCAGCTTTCCTCAGTTGTCTCAACGGCGGCTTTTGACAGTTGGCTTGTTCAAATCAAGATCTAAACAGGCTTGTCCGTTGCACTTGGGTGGCATCTCCCGAATCTCTAACAATCTCCCACTCTACTTCCTCCCACCCCCACCACCTGCTACAAGCTCCAGGGGATGGATGTCCCTTGGGATGGACCACATTTCAACTTCAGTGTTCTTTGTTTTTATTAATTTTTTTGTGGAAATGTGTCTGTATGTGGATATTCATAGGTATGTACAATCTCAAGTGTGTTACGTGCCTGTGTGCGTGTGCTTGTCTGTGCACACATGCACGTGTGTGTGTAAATTGTCTTCAGATGTCTTTCTCAGTTACTCTCCACCTTATTATTCTTTAATATTTTATTTTTTTATTTTTTGTGCTTTGATTGATTCAAGGTCTCTCAATGAAACCTTGGTTGTTCTGAAGCTTGCTGTATAGACTAGGCTGTCCTCCAACTCTTCTAACTCGGCCTCTGAGTGCTGGAATTAATGGTGTGCACTACTACATCTATTTTATTTTTAAATTATATGTGCATGTTTGTGGGAGTGTGCACATGAGTGCAGGAACCTGTGGAGAAAAAAAGCATGCACCGGGTCCTTTGAACTTGAATTACAGGCAGTTTTAACACACCTGATGTAGGGCTGGGAATGGAACTCAGACTCTCTGCAAGAGCAGAAAATGAGGCAGGTGGTAGTGGCACATGCCTTTAACCCCAGCACTCGGGGAGGCAGAGGCAAGCAGATCTCTGAGTTCAAGGCCAGCCCGGTCTACAGAGTGAGTTCCAGGGCTACACAGAGAAATGAAAAAAAAAGAACAGAAAGTGATCTTATCCACTGGGCCATCATTCCAACCCTTCGATACCTCTTTTTTATTTTATTTATTTATTTATTTGAGATGGTCTCTTGCAGTATCTAGAACTTGCTTATTAAGCTAGACTGGCTGACCAGGGAGCTACAAGGATCCACCTGCCTCTGCTTCCCCAATGCTAGGATTACAGCTCACCATGCCCAGCTCTTACGTGGATGCTGGGGATCTGAACTCAGGTCCCCATGCTCTCATGCTGAGTATTTTACTAACTGAGCCATCTCCCCAGCCCTCGCAGTGTTATTCAGTATTGTCTCTCACAGGTATTTCCAAAACTGTAGTGGATCATTTCATTTCTCTGCTTAAAGTCTTTCAGTGCCTTCCCATTGCCCTTAAAATCCATGTGCTTTCCCTGGGTCCCGGATGATCTTGTCACCTGATGCTCCTCTCTTATATTTATGGTTGTGAGCCTAGCCTTTAACAGCTAAATCATCTCTCTATCCCTGACTTCCCTCTCAAATCTCTCTCTCCCTCTGTCTCTGTCTGTCTGTCTGTCTGTCTCTCTCTCTCTCTCTCTCTCTCCACACACACACACACACGCACACACACACACACTTTCTGTCCCCTTATCATCTTGACAGGCATGAAGATATTCTATTGAAACAAAGTACCCCCAAGTAATTGGAATTTACCCCAGTTATCTCCTGATGGAAGAAGATAAAGGATGAAGCCTGGTGCCAGCCAGAGAGAGAGAGCAAGCCTGTCTCCCACTTAAAAAAAATTACAACCTGTCAGACCACCTTGCAGGAGATGCTAGAGCTGAGACAATGATGAGGCTAGGTTACCAACTTCATGCCAGGACCCCAGAGACAGACTCAGGGGAATCATTGGATCTCTTTGTCCCTTTTTGTTTTCCTTAATGCAAGCATATTGAATAAGTTTCTTTTTCTGTCCTCCACTGTTATGTGCTTGGGATGTGTGAGGGACTGGAAAGATGGTTCCGTAATTAAGGGTGCTTGCTGTGCGGTCATGGGGACCAGGATTCAGATCCTAGCACTTGCATCATCCCACAAATGCCTGCAACTCCAGCTGGGGAAAGGGCAGACACAGCAGGATCTCTGGGGCTTGCTGGCATCCAGCTTAACTGAGAAAAGTTGAGCCTAAGTTCAAGTAGAGACTTTGCCTCAAAGGAGTAGACAGAGAGTGAGAGAGGAAGACACCTGACTCCCTCTACTGGCCTCTGCACACAGTCATGGATATCCACAAACACATAGCAGCACACATACACACAATAAATGAATACAAACCCTTTAAAAGGATAGATGGACTAGGCTGGTTTACTGGGGCTGTTAGGACAAGGTTCTGATTATGAATAGTTCTGATAACAATCCCACAGCCTCCTTTCTGTGTGTTGAAGTATCCAGGGCTTTCTAACCAAGGCCCGAGTGCCAGGGACCTCCATTTCCACTCTGCCTGGCCACCAGGCAGCTGAGTCTCGTGTAGAGGTCTTATATTGGTGTCCCCTCCCTAGAGACACCCACTGGGCCAGGCTAACTAAGGAAAGCTCCTCCCCTGATCCACAGCTTTCCCAGTATCCACAGGGTGTCTTAAAATGGCTATTTTCCCTGATCGTTTCCCTGGAGCTAAGGACTTCTCTCTCTCTCTCTTCTCCACCTCACCCCCACTTCCATCCAGACAGTAGGCTTTGGGAGGAAGACTGTCTGTCTGCTGTTTCCAAAGCCTAAAAGAGTCAACTATTTCTTAACTAATAAAACAAATAAAAGAGAGAGCCTCAAGAAGGAGTTATACCTTCCAAAGAGTTCACAGTATGACCGAGGAGGTAGGAAAACAGAACACAAGATCTTTCCATCTGTCAATTAATCGATATCGGTTAATCACCGACTGGTGACCTCCACACTTCAGCGCCTGGAGCGGGATGTCTTGGCTGTTAAGGCTGTAGTTTAAGGATTAATTGATGCACAATCTCTCTGCGATCCAGAGCCCAGCTGGGGATCTGCAGTGGGGAAAGACTGACAGACTTCAAGCTCCCCTGGAACTTCCTAGAGGAAGGGTCCTGAGCTGAGCCTTGTTACATCCCTCACCTTTCCCCAGGGTGCTCAGGCTCCAGGGCACTGGACCTCTGTGGGAGGTAAGGAAGCTGCCACTCTGCCATTTGCCCAGATCCTAGAGTAGTGAGATGACAGAACTGGGCCTACAGCCCAAAGATCCTCCCCATCCTGCTGAGGAAGCAAACTTCCTGCTGAGGAAGAAGAAAGGTGGGGGGGGGGGGCGGTTCATTATGTGAGCAAAGCCAGGAGCTGAGAAAGCACAGACCTGGGAGAGAAGGAACTGAGGCTCCCTTAGCCCTGGGTGGAAGGGCGTCCTTTGGATCTGCTGTCTTAGATGTGGCCCCTGGGGTTCAGCACGTGCCCAAAGCCTAAGAGAAAGACAAAGCTCCCTGTCCCAGCCCCCCTCTGGCAGTTCCAGGTGGCCTCCCTTTGGTGTGAGCCTCCGGAAGCTTCACACACTGTTTCTCAGGCCTCCCTACTTTATGGCTTTCGTTATTCTTAATTTAGACAAAAGACTTTGCTTAGCCCTTTATGGTCTCATTTAAATGGGCTTTCATCTTTTCACCTAGAACTATCTGTTTTTACTGTTTTGATCTCTACTGTTTTATTAAGTAATCCTTTAGCTTTTAAGAAAATTTGGGGTTTATTCTTATTTATTTTACTGGTTTGGGTTGGTTTTTTTTTTTCTTTTTTCGCTTTTGCTTTTATTTTTAAATGCAGAGACAGCAGTATTACAGAGAGGGAGGCCAGCAGGGTCCCCTAGACTGCTGAGGCTTGTTCTAGAGGCCTGGAAAACAAGGACAATAAGTGTGGGCCCCAGACAGTCCTCCATGACTGATATTTCCATTAAAAATTACTCATTTCAGCCATATGGAGACTCAGAGCAAATGGCTGTCACAGAGAAGATAAGATTAGCCCTCACAGCCCGGAGGACTTACCAGAACAGGGACTTTTAACTTATTTAACTTATTTGTGGGAGGGTTAGTGACATCTTGGTAAAACTGCTTTGACATGTGGCTACCTGATATGGCCTCTATGTTCTAAAAGCAGCCATTATACCTTCTGCTGGCTCTCTCTGCTCAGTCACCCCAACCCAAGTGAGAAGCAGGAATCCACAGTAAGAAACATTCTAGATGACAAGCCACCAGCCTACGACATTTTGACACAGCCCCGTCTGACGTGGCCTGTTCTCAAACTGGAGGATGGAGCCGTCCTTCCTGTTGTGTGAAGCTTGGTTTTTTCAGACATATGAGCAACCTTTAAAAGCATAGTGTCCCCTGTGTTTTGAAATTTATGTAAATGGTTTCCTGCTATCTGTTCCACTCTGTCTCTGACATTTTCTGCCTCTGGGTTGCTTGAAAGAGCTCCCTATTGCTGGAGGGAGATGGAGTCAATTGCTCATTACTTTTGTCTGCAGTCTGGTACTCCATCACACACAAGAGCCCTGTTTTGTTTGTTTTGTTTGGGGGTTTGGTTTTGCTTGAAAATATGGAGCACGTCACAGATTTGTGTCACCCTTGCACAGGGACAACACTAATCTTCTCTGTGTCGTTCCAGTTTTTGCTACACAGGCTGCAGAAGCTGGCACTTGTTCTATATTTTTAGGGCAAGGATTCATGTAACTCGTGATAGTCTCAAACTCCACACGTGGCTGATGGTGGCCTTGAACTTCTGATTCTCCTGCCTCTACCTCCTAAGTGCTGGGATTACCACTCTAAGGGCTGGTACCAAACCCAGGGCTTGGAGCAAGATAGCAAGAGTGTTCTACTACGTGAGCCACACAATCGCCATGTTTTATCCTCACGTTCCTGAAGGAGGACACAGGCCAACTCAGATCCTCGTTAGTGCTTCATAGGACTCCAATTTTCTAATTTTTGTCCAATCCAAGGGGTTAAAAACTCTACCGTCTTGTTTTAATTGTATCGAAGAGATGGAGCAAGTCTTTGTGTAATTGTTATTTGTTCAAATATCTGCATCTTCCCCCAATGAATTCTTGTGAATTTTTGATTTGCTGGTTTTAAATCTTTGTCAGTCTTAAAGTTTGAAAAAATATCTACCCCTACTCTATCACCCCTTGCTAACTGTGTATACAGTAGGTTTTTTGTTTATTTGTTTGTTTGTCTGTTTTTGAAACAGGGCCTCACTGTGTAGCCCTGGCTGTCCTAGAATTTACTATGTAGACCAGTCTGGCCTTGCGCACACAGAGATTTACCTGCCTCTGCCTCCAGAATGCTGGAATTAAAGGTGGCGCCACTATGCCCCACTAGTGTTTTTTGTTGGTTTTGGTTTGGTTTGGTTGTTTTTTAAATCTCCTTAAACAGCAATCTATAATGTTGAAGTGATCAAATCCACTTATTTTGCACCTGAATTTCATGGTTTTTTAAAAATTTTTTTCAGAGAAAAACACTCACTCTGAGGTCCAGAGTTCTTTTCAATCCATTTTCCTATATTTGTATTTATAATTTTTCTCTTCACATTTAAGTCTTTATCCATTTGGCTATTTTTAAAAATAGAATATGAACCTAATTTAACTTATTTCCAAAGAAGTGGGCCATTTTTTTTTTTTGAAACTCTTCACTAAGTAGCACACCCTTCCCCCTGCTTGGAACGCATCCCCTGTCATCTGCTGAGTTCTTTCATGGCCTTGTTTATTTAGCCTTGTTTCTGTTTATTAGATGTGTTTATTTATGTGCGTCTACATCTCCTTCCGGTATCCTACCCTGTTCCTTCAGCTTGCCTATCTGGTCCTTTGACAATAATACACTGCTTTTTATTATTTTGACTTTGCAATCATCTTGAAGATCCACAGCCCAAGTGTTGTTTCTTTGTTCTTTGGAAATTGGATTAGCTATTTGTGGCTCTCCATTCTCCTATGTAGATTTTATAATCAATTTAATTCCCTAAAATTCCTGCTGGAATTTAATTGAATGTAGAAATTAATTTCGGGTTAATAGATATCTTTCCAAGATGAAATCATCTCAAACATAGACACTGTGCTTCCTTTTATTTGGGCTTTTCAGTCAATGGCCTTTGGTGGCATTTGTTTTCTTCTGTGTCTTGGGCCCTCTTTCTCAGTTAATCCCTTAGACCTTCATGGTTTTCACTGTTACTGTGAGAAGTCGGTTTGCTCCATTTGGGGGGACCTAGAGTAAGTGGATGCAATGGTAAAATTGAAAGATATTTCACCACAATCACTGAAGACTGCTCCCTTTCCATCCCAAATTCCCCTCCATCACCCCAGCCTCAATGTCAATTAACTCTGAGCGCCCACAGGTACTGGGCCCCAGGAAAGGGGAACTGGAGATGGAGACATGTCCACCTGCGGTCATAGGTAATGAGTAAGTGGCTACCCTGTGACTGGTTAAGCTCACTTGCTGCCTGGTGTCTAGTTACCTGAATGCCCTCTGGGAATTCCAAGATGTCTGCTGTGCTTCCTGAATTAGAGATGGAGACACAGTACACAGACAGAGAGGTAAATCAAGAGTTAATTGGGGGGCTGGAGAAATGGCTCAGTGATTAAGAGCACTGACTGCTCTCCCAGAGGACCCGGGTTCAATTCCCAGCACCCATATGACAGCTTACAACTGTCTGAAAATCTAGTTCCAGGGGATCTGACACCTTCACACCAATGGCACATAAAATAAAGATAAATAAATCATAAAAAAAAAACTTTAAAATAAAAAAAAGAGTTAATTGGTAAAGGACCTGAAAAGATGGCTCAGCAGTTAAGTGCACTTGTTCTTGCAGAGAACCTAGTTTAGATTCCCTGCACCCACATGGTGGTCTACAACCATCTGTAACTCCAGTTCTGGGAAAACGGGACACACCTGCAGGCAAAACACTCACATATATATAATTTTTTGAAAAGGAGCTAATAAGTAAGGAAAAAACACTTTTGTTTTTTTATTTTTGCTTATTTGTATTTATGTGCACATGTGTGTGTGCCTGTTGGCCTTTATGTGCACAATTTACATGCAGTGCCTGCAGAGGCCAGAAGAGGGCATCATAGACCCGGCAACTGGAGTCAGGCAGTTAGAGGGTCCTCTGCAAAAGCAAAGGCTCTTAACCAATGAGCCACACATCTCCAGCTCCCAAAACACTTTTCATGTTCATTAGACTTTGCAATTAAAAAAATACTTATTTTGAGTTCTCACCCAAAGCACATGTTTTTAATAAATTTTAAATTTTTATTTATTTATCTATTTTTTATGAGTATGAGTATTTTGCCTGCATGTATATTGCTGTACCATGTGAGCTCCTGGTGACCTTGGAGGCCAGAAGATCCCCTGGAAATGGAGTTAAGACAGTTTGTGAGATGCCATGTGGAAGTTGGGACTTGAACCTGAGCTTTCCGGGAAAGCAGTCAGTACTCTTAACCACCGAGCCATCTCTCCAGTCCCTACTTTATACATTTTTACACTTATTTGAGAGAGAGAGAGAGAGAGAGAGAGTAGGTCAGAGGACAACTTGCAGGGATAGGTTTTTTTCTTTCCACCATGTGAATCCCAGGGATGAAAAAGACATATATCTGTAATTTTATTTTCTTTATTAATTTCTTACCTTTTTTGTTTGTTTGTTTAGTTTTTTGAGACATAGTCTCACTTTGAAGTCTTGTCTGGCCTAAAATTTGATATGTAGCCAGGCTGGCCAACAGTTCATGGGGGTTTGCCACCCCTGCTTTCCAAGTGCTGGGATTAAAGGTTACCACGACCAGCTATTTACTGTTCTCCCCCAACCCCAAGACAGGGTTTCTCTGTGTAGCCCTAGCTGTCCTGGAAGTTGCTCTGTAGAGCAGGCTGACCTCAAACTCACAGAGATCCTCCTGCCTCTGCCTCCCAAATGCTGGGATTAAGGGTGTGTGCCACCACCACTTGATGTATTTTTTTAAGCTCATTTATTTGTGTTGAACTTTCTTAGAAAGTTTTCTTTTTTCTTTTCTTTTTTTCTTTTGCACTTACTTATTTAAAAGACTTTTTTAAAAATTCTTTTCATTGGGTTTGTCAAAACAGCCTATAGACTAAATCAATTTTGTTTTTTAAGTTGTTTAGCTGGAAGGAGCCTTGTGTATTCATTTACATATTGGATGTGTCTTTTTCACATCAGGCCATACACTGAAGCCCATGGAGCAGAAAAGATTTTCTATCTGCCCCTTGATAAGAAAAAGCTTGCCAATATCTACCTTTTGTTTATTTTGGTTTTTTGTTTTGTTTTGTTTTGTTTTTGAGCTGGGGTCGCCTGTACATAAGGCTAGCTTCAAACTCACTATGCAGAGGAGGAAGATGTCAAACCCCTGATCTTCCTGTCTCTACCTCCCAAGTGCTAGGATAACAAGCATGAGACACCATGCCTGGCCTGCCAGTTCTTCTTTAAAGAAATAATGAATTTAGCACCTTTTGATAGAGAACTCTCACATGACTGTTATGAATCCATCTCATTAAGAACATATTTTTTTCATCCTCATATGATAACCTACCCTGAAGCACATAAATCTTAGGCACACAGCTTAAGGAAGTTTCACATCTGCACACACTAAGCATCATTCTGAGCAAGGTCATGAATTCTCCAGCATTACAGTGGCCCTCGCAATCCCCTACTGGTGAATATCACCGATCTCCTCACTCCCAAGGTGGCAATTCCGAATTCTTGGCTCCTGCCGCCCACGCTGTGCCTCAGAAACAGAATCATTCAGTCCCTAGCATTACGAGTCTGACATTTCACTCCACAACATACGGCCAATTATGCTATGCACAGCAGTAGCTAAATTTTTAATGTTACTCAGCACTATATTATTTAGAAAACTAGGTATTGTTCTTAGTATAGTATTAAATTCAATTAATATTCTGAAGTGGCTTATGCTTGTATTTGTAAATAAAGTAGCCTAAAAATCTCCTTGCATCTCATATTTTCCTGCTCCTTCAGAACATTTGCCATGACACCTGAAGCACATTATATCAGGTTCATGAAATGGCTTGAATAGCTTTCCCTCTTTCTATTTTTGAAACAATTGATGTGAGATACCAGTTTGGTTGGCCATTGAACCCAGGCCTTCACACACACTGAATGTGCATCCTACCGCTGAGCTTCACCCCCAGCCCAAACTGAAGGGGTTAACTCTCCCGCTCTCACAACTGAACCCAGGTTTCGGTTCTCTGAGACAGGCCAAACAGGTGTCTCTCCCGACAAAGGGTCACAGTGCCCTTACGTTCAGGGATGAGGGAGAGAACAGAGACAAGGCCTAAGTCAGTCTCACAATGTCTCAAGGACAAATCCTACAGCCCCATTCTGAGTCATGTCCAAACTTGCCCAAGTTTGTACAAGTATGTCCAAAAATGATAAGACTAAACCTTAGACAATTAAAAACATAGCTGCTGCTTGTTTAGCCAATCATGTTTGAGACAACCTAATTGTCCCTGAAACTCCCCTTAGCTCTGCTTAAAAGGAACCTGCGTGCTCCCTCAGGGTTGTCGCCATTTTGTACAGGTGTCAACCCCGCATGCGTGCTGGAGTATTAATAAGCGCTCTTTGCTTTTACATACTATTTGAGTCTGGGGTCTGCTTCAGCATTTCCTCGGACCCTTACAAAACTTCAACTGTGATACAAAGTATTGTCTAAGTTTTGTTGTTGCTGTTGGCTTTTTCTTAACATTTAAGAACTTACTTTTAAATGTCTATAAAAGAGCCTGCGCTTTAGAGAGCCACTGTGGCAGGAAGATTTTTATAACTTTTGC
The DNA here is from genome assembly GCA_004026605.1 of Ondatra zibethicus. Lineage (NCBI taxonomy): Eukaryota > Metazoa > Chordata > Mammalia > Rodentia > Cricetidae > Ondatra > Ondatra zibethicus. Next base: position 53,937 of record PVIU01000801.1, read on the forward strand.
ATTGCAATCACTATTCTGCCATCGTCTTCCACCCTAGTTCAGTTTATTTTGCTGTGATAAAGCACTGACCAAAAACAACTTCGGGGATAAAGTATTTATTTCATCTTAAAATCCCTGGCCCCAGTCCATCGGGGAGGAGAGCCAGGGCAGGAACCCAGAAACGCGCAGAAGCAGAGGTCATAGAGAAACCCTGCTCACTGGCTTGTGTCCTTGGCCTGCTCACCTGCTTTCTTTTCTTTTCTTTTCTTTTCTTTTTTTTTTTTTTAGATTTATTTATTTATTTTGTTTACAGTGTTCTGTCTGCATGTGTGCCTGCAGGCCAGAAGAGGGCACCAGATTTCTTTACAGATGGTTGTGAGCCACCATGTGGTTGCCAGGAATTGAACTCAGGACCTCTGGAAGAACAATGAGTGTTCTTAACCTCTGAGCCATCTCTCCAGCCCTTACCTGCTTTCTTATACAACCCAGAACCACTTGACCTGAAGTGGCACTGCCCACAGTGGGCTGAGACCTCCCACATCAATCACTAACCAAAAAATCCCCCGAGACATGCCCACAGACCAATCTGATGGAGGCGGTTCCCTAAGCCAGGTTTCCTCCTCCAAGGCAACTCTAGTTTGTGTTAGTAAAAACAAACGAACAGAGTTTTGTTTGTCTTGTATCAGTTCCACTGCACAGCCCACCACATACAAGACACCAAGCACACAGACACACACACACACACACGCACACGCACACACATGCACTGAAAATAATAATAAGATAAAGATGTTTGTAAGTCTTTTCAAGGCAGGCTTGTCTTCATCAGTCATTCGTGTGTCTTTTCCTGGGGTTGGTAGCACTGTCTCTTCTGTTTTAGTATTTCCATTATTCTTGTTCTCTGGAGCTTTCTCTGATGTTTTCCTTGCTATCTAGGTTTAAAGACATAGTTCATCTGTTCTCAGTTATTCTTGTTTTCTGACAGGTGCTCCTCCTTGAACTGCTTTAGCCATTACATCTAAGTTTTGACATAGAGAGCTTTCCTTGGCATTCAATTCGAAGAAATCAACAATTTTTCCAGATATGCTTTTGAATCCAAGAGCCATTTCATAGCATTATTTTGTATTTTAGACATTGTCTGAAATTGTCTACTCTTTGGCTGTTTTCTAGCTCCTGAGCCTCTCTTGGTGGTTATTATGTGGACACATCTGCATTGTGCTTACAGATGTGATAGATGATAGATGACCATTTAGTGAAACAACAGTAGAGTTTAATAAACTTAGTTCCAATCTTGTCTTTTCTTATCATATAGCTGTCTCTTAGGTGTGTGTGTGTATGTGTGTGTATACATGTGTCACAACTGTGAGTAGAGGTAGGTCAGATGATAGCTTCAAAGCATCATTCTCTCCTTCCACTATGTGGGTTCCTGGATTGAAGTCAGGTCATCAGACTTAGGTGAAGGAGTTTTACCCACTGAGCCATCTCTTTGGCCACTAGATTCACTTTTCTAATTCCTGAGAAACATTTTTTGCAGCCTTTGTAATTGGGGACATTTCATTTACCTTTATAGTTAATCAAAATTTGGGGCTGAAACTTTTTTCCCAAGAGTTTCTAAATAGCACCTGATGGTCATTTCAACACTTCCTTGATGTTCCTTTTTTGAAGGCAGTCTGCTTTTTTTCTGTGTGGAAACTTTGCATCTTTGTTTTTGATCCTCATAAGATTCACCTAATAATAGTGATGAACAAATTTAATTGGAAACTAAACCCAATACCATCTATCTTAGTACCCATGACAAATAAAATGTCTTTAGGGCATGAGGATGTAACTCAGTTGGTAGTGTGCCTGCCTAGCATACTCAGAGCCCTGGGTTGTATCCTGAGCACTGCATGAAAACGAGGCACACACCTGTGATCACAATACCCAAGAGATAGAAGCTGGAGGTTCAGGAGTTCAAAGTTTCCTTAGGTTATACAGCAAGATCAAGGCCAGCCTAGACTACATGAGATCCTACCGTAAAAGAAAACTTAGATATAAACCTATCAAATATACATAAGATTTACATGAGGAAAACCATAAAACTCTTATGAAATAAATCAGGGAAATAAGTGATTCAGAAGATATCCCATGTTCATGGATAGGAAGACTTGATATCATTAGGTTGTCTGTTCTCCCCAACTTAATGAAGGCTTAGCAGGTAAAGATGCTTACTGCCAAGCCTGACAACCTGAATTTGATTCCTGTAACCAATTTCAATCAATCCAAGTGAGTTATTTTGTATATATTGATAAACTGACTCTAAAGTTTAAGTTAAAAAGGCAGAAGACCCAGAGTAGCCATCACAACACTGAAGGAGAAATGGTCAATGAACTGATGACATCTGTAGACTTCAAGAAAGCCATCCTGATGGTGTGGTATGGGGGAAGAATAGACAAACAGAATGGAATAGCCATCTCCGAAATAGACTTAACAGGGAATAGTGGTGGAGCAACTGGCTGTCACGGAAGGAGCCGTGGGAATGAGCCTGGAAAGCATAGTCTTGTCTTCAGCTAGTACCTAATGCAAATGTAAAAAATTGAAGCTACACCCAGACAGGACTTCATGTAACTCAAAATATGCCAGAGTTAATTATAAAACACAAAATAAAACCCTGAGAAGATAGCACAGGGGGAAATTTAAATTACTTTGGATTTAAATACAGCAAACAGCAGTAATCTTTGAAAACAAGAGCCAACAAACTGAGCATTGTGATTTAACTCATCATATGGCAGAAATGTCATGTGCTAGAATCTTAATCCTCAGACAACATGGTAAGGAAATGGGCTTAAGTCATCAGAGCCCCCCCCCACATCTCTTTCTCCTTTCCATCCCCCCTCCTTCTCTTTAATCGTATGATCATGTGATATCACCCACCTTGAAACGATGCAGCAGAAAGCCCTGACCAGATGTAGCCGCCCCCCAGCCCTGGACTTCCTAGCCTCTAGAACCAGATAAACACCTATTCCTTACAAATTACCTACTTTAAAGCTGAGCATAGTGGCTCACACCTGAAGTCCCAGCACTTGCCAGGCTGAAACAGAAAGATTGCTGTGAGTTCAAGACCATCCTGGGCTACAAAGTATTAGACCAACAAGGGCTGCATAGCTTCAGAACTAAAAAACATGATTCAATGGTTAAGAGCATCCACGTGGTAGAGCACAACTGTCACTCTGCTGACCTCTTCTGGCCTCTGTAGGCACTGCAGGCATATGATGTACATGATACCTATTCATAGACAAAACATTCATACACATGAAAGACTAAAAAGACATAAGTCTCTTATAAAATAAGACAGAGGTTCCTCCTTGCTTAATCATTTTATGCATAAATCCTCAAAATAATAGTTGTTCACTCTACAGTATTATGTTATAGGAAGAAAAGCAAAAATACTAATCTTTAATAAAATTAAACTAAGACATTAACTTGTATCCAAATTTAAAAATTCTAGTTGAGTATGATGGCACAGCTCTACAACCCCAGCACTCAGGATGCTGAGGCAGGGGGATTAGAAGTTCAAGGTCAGACTGAGTCACATAGCAAGACCTTGTCAAAGAAAGAGGGACAAAGAGAGAAGTTAGGAGAGATAAAGAAAACCTTCTGATCACCCAAGGACAATATCAATAGATGAGATGACTTGTCACAGAGTGGGAAAAAGATGTCTGTAAAATATGTGTTTCATAAAAACTCAACTACACAAAGAACTCTTAAAATTCAACAATAACAAGACAACCTAGATTTAAAAAAAAACCAGCAAAAGACTTTAACAAATAATTCACCAAAGGAGATACAAAGAAAGAAAGTGAATATATTAAAAGATATGCCAAATGTCATGAGAGAATCACTAAATAAAAGGAGGCATTATTAGATGCCCATTTATGAGAATGGTCAAAATTTAGAGCATTTAGACAAACATCACCACAAGCTGATGAGATGGGGGCGCGGAGAAGCAGGAAACTTCTTTCGTCTCTGTGGCCCCTTTATTTGTCTATTTTTTAATTTGTCTTTCTCGCATTTCTTGCAACAGAGGCGTCTTGTTCATTGCTCACATGACTGCATGATGGTCCAGCCACCTTCAGCACGGTTTGACTGTTTCTCATGGTCCACTAAATGTGGACCCCAACACTCCCACTCCTTGATATCTTCCTATGCGTTATTAACTTAATTTCACACCAAAGCCCCCTATGGATGTTTCTGTGATGGTTAAACAGACTGTCAGCTTGATGGGCTGTAGAATGGCCTAGGAAACAGGCCCCTGGGAATGGCTTGTGCGGAGGGGTATCTTTTGGGGTTAATTGAGATGGGAAACCCTATCTTAAGTGTGTATGGTGCCATTCTATGCACTTGGGTCCCAGACTGAATAAAAAGAAGGAAACAAGCTGAGTTCAAATACCCTCTCCTCTCGGCTGATTGCCTCACTCTCCTGCACTCTGACCTCCCTGCCATGAACTGTGCACCAAAACCAAACCAAAACAAAACAAAACAAAAACCCTCCTTGCCTTAAGTTTCTTCTATCGGGTATTCGTCAGAGAAGTAAGAAAAGTAACTAATATAGCATCTCTGTTCATAATCGCCAGCGCTCAGAAGGAAATGAAGATTGCCCTCCAGTCGAGGAATGGAGAAAGTGTGCTGCACACAGGCAATGGAATATTATTTATGCCCAAAAGAATGGGCATCAACCCATGAAAAGCAATGGAGGCCCCTTCGAAGCATGCTGCCGAATGAAAGAGGCCCATCTGAAAGGCTACACACTGAATGACCCCTGCTGTGACATTCTGGGAAAGATAAAATGGTAGGAACAGTGGAAATATCTATCAGTGGCTGCCAGGAGGGAGAGAAGAGGGAGGGATGAACTGGCAGAATACAGAGGATTGTTCGGGCGGTGAAATTATCCTGCGTGGCGTTATAATGGTGGACACTTACCATTACACATTGTGAACACCCACAATGTAAAACGCCAATACCAAAGCCAAGTGTAAACCATAATGACATGTCAGTGTCTGCTGCTGTAGACGTGTGCCCATCTAGTGTGGGATGCTGGCTGGGGAGAAGATGGAGGGGTAGAGGGCATATGGGAAACACGTGTGTCTTCCATTCACTTCTGCTGTGAACCTAAATTTATCTAAAAAAAAATCACAGATTAATTTTTTATTACTCTGACTTCTATGTTTATTTCTGCATCGTGTGTGTGTGTGTGTGTGTGCGTGTGTGTGTGCGCGCGTGTGTGTGTGTGTGCGCGCGTGTGTGTGCACGTGTGTGTGTGCGTGTGTGTGTGTGCGTGTGTGTGTGTGCATGCCAATGTCAGCATCCTCCTCTACCATTCTCTACCTTATTTTTTGAGACAGGGTCTCTCACTGAATATGGAGTTAGGCAATTTGGCAAGATAAGCTGGGACGCGAGCTCCGGGGGTCTTCCTATTTCTGCCTATTATGCTATAATGCTAGCGTTACCATGCCTGGATTTGTCTTAAAAGATGAGTGCTGGCTGTTTGAACTCAGGTCCTCAGGCCTGTGCAGCATGCCCTTCACCTACTAAACAATCTTCCCAGTCTTATTTATGTAAAAACAAAAAGTATGTGTGTGTTATATACACATGTGCACAAATGTCCCGGTATGACAGCCCCTGTGTGTAGAGACTGACACTGGGGTATCTTTCTCTATCAATCTTCATAGTATTTTTTGAGACAGTGTCTCTCACTGAATCTGAGTTCACTACTTTGGTTAGACTGGCCAGTCAGAGCCCCCAGAATCCCCCCTCCCCGTCTCTATCCAACCATGTAGTAGGGTTGCAGGCATGCACCATCATGCCTAGCTTTTTACATGGATGCTAGGGATCCAGACTCAGGCCCTCTCTCCATCCCATATTTGTGTAAGATTTAAAGTCACCGCTTCTTCAAATATCTTCTACCCTGTGTCTATTCCATACTCATTGCCACGGGACACTGTATCTTTCCCCTGCAATCTCAGCACTTGGTAGGTTGAAGCAGCAAGATCTTGCCTTTAAGGTCACCCTGAGCAAGTTCCCAGACAGCTTGTACAACTTGGCAAGACCTTGAAAGTGGTGACTACATCTCTTCCTATCTTCCATGCAGTTGGGAGGTAGAAGCAAGAGGATCAGAAACTCAAAGTCATCCTTGGCTTCATATTAAGTTCGAGGCCAGCCTGGGAGAAGTGTCTATGAGATTCTGCATCAACTAAACCAAACAAAATGAACATTACACTTTCCACTCGGCAGGGGCTGTCCTGGATCTTGGAGGCACTGGGTCCCCAGCTCCACCTCCAGCCACCTGATGGCTCTCCTGCTCACTCAGTCCAAACCATGCTGGCTTCTTCCAGCACAGAAGCCTGAATGGCTCACCCCCTGGGCTTTTCTCTCCTTCCAGGCACGGGAACACCTTCCTGCTTGCTCCTTTTACTCTACAGGTTTCTGTATCTCCAACTCCTGAGCATTCAAGCCTCAGATCCAATGCCCCCTCCCACCCCAGCTAGTCTCTCCTGAAAGTAGCTGTCTGGTCACTCTGTTCTCTTCTTTGTAAAACATTTAATTATTTTTTTTATTGTGGGTTGGGGTTCACACCACAGCTTATTGTGTGGAGGTCAGAGGATAACTTGCACACATTGGTTCTCTTCTTCTACCATGTGGGTTCCAGGGCGTGAACTCAGGCACTCAGACCCTCAAACTTGGCAGCTAGTGTTTTTACCCACTGAGCCATCTCATTGGTCTCTTCATCTCTTTTATACGCAGCATTTAGCACAGTTGGAAGGTAAATAGGGCAAACTGGGCTCAGTTGCAGTCGTCCATGGGTACATGGGAAAGAACAGAAGGCGATGGGGATAGTAGCTGCTAGTGTTGCTTCAGAATTTGCATTTACACAATAATCATACTGTGTGGACATTGGTGTTGTCCTCATTTTTCACTCAATGCTCAGGAGCTTGGAGGGCACGACCAGACCTCACTGGAGGGAGTCCATATTTGGATTTGGGGCTGGTTGAGTTTGTTGTTGTTGTTTGTTTGTTTGTTTTTCTTTTATGTAGTCTGATGTAGCCTAGGCTGTCCTCAAACTCGCTGCTTAGCTGGGGTTGACCTTGAACTCCTGCTTGTTCTACCCCCAGCTTCCAAGTGCTTGGCGAAGCTGATATTTGAATTACCAGACTGGAGCTTCAGAGGCCCTATGACCCCAGGAGACGGGGACTGAGAGGAAGTCGTCTCTGCCTCTCACTTTATGCTCATGCTTTGTTCTCATGGAGAACATCTGGACATTGATCCAGGAGCACAGCGCTCTCTGGGACTCCAAAAGGGAATGATGCCACCTCAGGGCACCTGCACTCAGCACTCCCCTTGCAAGAGCTGGAGTGTGAGGCTTTGCTCTCTTTCTTTACACTCCAGCTCCTTCCCACAGCCCTGAGCACTGAGGAATGTGACACCTTCCATTAGGCGTCTAGAGAATCCCAAGGCCCTCTCTGTCCATATGGGCCTTGATCTTGGGCAAAGTTACTCAGAGCCACTCTCTCCAACTCCACAAGCTCAACACACAGGGACAAATCAAGGCCCCCTTCCCGACCCTGATCACCTTACATTTAGAGAGTGTCTGGTTCCTGGGCAAGGCAGGTTAGCCGGTCATGCACAGGCAGAGCCATGCCCAGTACTAGCAATTTGTCCCTGGCTGCTCCCTTTGTGTAGAGAGCTCCTGGTCCTCCCTCCTGCCCCATTGTTGTCTCCAAAGCCCTTCAGACAGAGAAAGCCAACAGCTCATGCCTGAGAGAACCACAGCTGTGGTGGAGAGGTACTGGTTATGACATTTTGTGTGCTAGAAAGAAGGAAGCGGAGCCACTTCCCTGGAGTCCTTCATCCTGTGACCCCAGGCTCTGACGGGGGGGGGGGGGGAGGAGTAACGGGTGTTCCCATTCTGCCTCCTCCTTCTCCCCATTAAGCTGGGCTCTCTGAGTTACTTTACTACTGTGACAAACACCATCACCAGGGCAACTTACAGAAGAGAGGGCTTATTGGGGACTTGCTTATAGTTTCAGAAGGTTAGAGTCTATGACCATCATGGTGGGGAGCATGGCAACAGGCTGCAGACAAGCGTGGTTGAAGGATTTTTTTTTTTTAAATTCAGTCTCAGAGGGTTTAGTTTATGGTTACTTGATCCTTTGTGCTTGGCAGAACACCATGGCAACAGACAGTTGCAGGGAAGGGCAGCTGCTCATCTTCAGCAGACAGGAAGCAGAGAGAGCAAAGACAGAAAGGGGCTAAGGGAGCTGTAATCCCAAGGACATACCCCCAGTGATATAATCCTGCTAGCTTGGCTCCACTCCTCATTTCCAAATGATGTCACCGTATTTTGAATGATTAAAGGCTTAATCCATTGGTTAGGTCAGAGCCCTCACAATCTAAACATCCTTGTCAAAAACACCCAGAGGTGTGCTTCACCATCGCCTGGAGGCTGCTTACTCCAATCACAGCTGACAATCAGAATCACCAACACAGCAGGATTCTGGAGGGTGGGAGGTTAGAGGAGGTTTTAGCCTGGCCAAATCCAGCCCAGGGCTCTCTTCCTGCCTTGCAAACTGTTGCTTCCTTTCTGTATTCTCAGACAGTCTTCCATGTGCATTCACAAGGAACTAGGGCAGGGACAGGGAGAGGAGTGAGGCCCCTGGGACCTCTTCTTACAAGGGTACTAATCCTGTCGTGAAGGCCCCATCTCATGACCTCAGCTAATCTGTAATTACCTCCCAAAGGACCTGCCTGAAATACCACTCAGGGCTGGAGCTTCAACCCAGGGCATGCGTGCGTGTGCATGTGTGTGTGCGTGCATGTGCGTGCCTGCGTGTGTGTGTGCCTGTGTGTGTGTGCATGTGTGTGCATGCCTGAGTGTGTGCGTGCCTCTGTGTGTGCGTGCGTGCTTTGTGTGTGTGTGCACGCGCACACGTGTGTGCACGTGTCGTGTCCTTTGTGTCCTTATGCAAGGGAAGCTGTTTCTTTAGCTTCTGCACCATACTCCAGACTAGTCCCTGGAAGCCCTTCCTTCCTCAAGCTCCACTATCCCTTGTCCTTGCCCCAGTACACTGCCCACTCTTACCCTGCCTCCCACTCTGGCACAGATCCTTCCATGCTATGTGAGTAATATGTGCTCTCTGGCCACCATTGCTGGCTCACCTGCTACTGTTTGCTGAGCCTCTGCCCTCTGTTCCACCCTTTCTTCAGTGGAAGTAGCAGGAAGGGCACCGTGGGTCTGAGCTGGGTCTCTGCTAGAAATGCAGCTTCTCATCTCTGTCTAAAGGAAATTAGGTGTCTCTCCTGCATGTCCATTTCTTGCTGGCCCAGATATCTTTCCCCACGGCTCACTCCCTTGTGCTTACAGGTCATGGAGGGGGAGGGTGCTTCTTTGTGCATGTGTTGAGGGTAGAGATCAAAGCGTCAGTTGTCAGATTGCCGGACTGATGCTGAGATCACTTCTCTGTTTTATTTTTTGAGGCAGGGTCTCTTCCTGAACCTGGAGCTCCCTGTTTCATCTCAACTGCTCAGGGAGCCCCAGGGATCCTTCTGTCTCTGTGCCTCCTCCCAGCACTGGGAGCTACAGAAACCTCCCACCACCCTTGGCTTTTATCTGAGTGCTGAAGCTCCAGACTCAGGTCCTCATTGCTTGTATCGCAGGCACCTTACCTTATGCGCTGGACCAACTCTCCAGCCCTGCTCCCTCCCTCTGTTTTAATAGAGCCATAAGCCAGGGCCGGCAGTGAGAGAGGCATGCTGGCCTCCTGCTCAGCTGTCAATTCTCCAGCGGGGCTTATCTGTGCCTTCACACCATGCTCACTTGTCAAAGGAGCCGGGGGCTGTGTGACAGCCAGGTTAAATAAAGGCTGCCTCCTTCCACTCCCCCAGTTCCTGTCCTATTGCCGAGTATAGTGTCTTCCCAGTTCCCACAGATGCTGGTGTATTGTCACCTGTCCTTATTTGATTAGTGTCTCACTCAAAGTGCCTGAGGCCATCTCTGCACAGCAAGAGCATGGGAACAGATAGGCCCCCCTTTTCCTTTGCTGCCTAACGGCTACTCCTTGGAAGAGTGGAGAAGCAGGACAGTGTGAAAAGAGGAAGGAGGAGGGGAACAGGGTAAGTCCAGGAGGTACTAAAGAGGCTAGGGGTTCAAAAGTTCCTGGGGCCTGACATGTCTGCCCTCCCGCATCCACTGTGGCCTCTCAGAGCTCCTGTGGTAGAGGATGCGGCAGGGGCTTTGTGGTTTCCCTCATTAAGGAAAACTGGCATCCTGAGCCCGCTGACACTGGTAACAGGGTCCTAGGTTGTGACACCCCACCTTAAGGGCCGTCATGGTCTCATTTATAACACAGTGAGCCCAGGAGTGATTGCAGGCATAGAAGACCCTGAAAAGGTGTAGCTCTTTCCACAGATGACATTGACTAGAAGAACAGCGTAGAAGGTGCCACCGCCACACATGGGCTCATTTGCACCGTCCTGTCGACCTCCATTCATTTTTTTAGCAGCCTAATGACACCTTTGGTGATGAGGAAGGTGAGGTCTGGAGGACAAATGACTACGATGAGGTGGCATTGACAGCAAGTGGCAGAGCCAAGTCCCTAAACTGGATGCCCCGAAGACTTCAGTACTGCCCCCTTGACTCAAGCTGGTCCTGATGTTGGCTAGAAAGGTTGCCTGATTGTCCTGAAAAGCTAACTTATGAAGTCTATGAAGAACAAAGCTGTGGGGCGGGGTCATAGTTAGAGGGTAACATGAGGGCACAAGTTCAGTTCCCCCAAGAGCCCACATTTTAAAGCTAGTCATGATGTTAAATGTTTTCAAACCCAGGCCTGGGATGATGGGACAGATAGATTCCTGAGTCTCACTGGTCAGCTAGCCTCGCTGAACTTGGTGGATTCAAGGCCAATGAGAGACTTGAATTCTTGAGGCGTCTCAAGAAACAAGGAAGACAGTAACCGAGAGACAACAGCCAGGGAGTCCTCATGCACACACGTGCGCACACACACCTTCATACACATGTGCATTTGCACACACACAAACACATTAAAATCATTCTGTCAGGGGTGGGGGCGTGGCTTAGCTGTAGAGCATTTGCCTGCCATTCATGAGATTTTGGGCTCACTATTTGGGGGGTGACAGGGGGAGAAACAAGACATTTTTTTAAAAAATTAAAATCCACTATATCAAGAATAAAAAGAGAGATCCATCTCCTTGAACTTGTCTTTGTATTTGTCTCCACTGCCGGGTGAGGGTGAACCATGCCAGCGGATGTTAGACATGGTCCCCGGTGAGCCACAGGGACAGCAGGAACAGCCTCACGTTTGCTGACAATAGACAGACGTGAGCACCCATATGCTGGAGCACACACATGCTACCTTGCTTGCTCCCTCCCTTCCTGCATCCCCTGGGAATCCGTTCAAATCTACCCGGCAGAACGGGGAGGCGAGGAGAACAAACCTGCATCCAGCCATAATTCTCTCCCTCTCCTCGGGAAAACAAAAGGAACAACACAAAGCCTCATCCAATATTCATCGGGAAGCATCCTGACACGATCCTGGGAAAATATGTCTTGTCTGAGCCCACAGTTCCAGAACAGTCTCTCCAGAGCCTGGGAGCAGCCAGGACCAGCCAGGAGTAGGGTATGGAGAAGGCAGAGGCCCTTTGTAGAAAAGCTTAATTATGATTCACAGAACCACAGCATGGAGATGGTTTAAAGCCACTTCATTAGTGGAGGAATATACAGCCATAATTATCCTGAAATATGGCCTAATTAACCCATAAGGAAACCAGGGCCACCACTCAGCAATGCTGAAGATGGTTGTAGCCTCTTAATGTACCCCACAACACATATGGGGATGTGTTCATATGGGGATGCAGGTCTGGGGACAAACAGGGAGGAATAGGGCTGGCCCTGGAGTGTGACCATGTTTAAGGAGCAGTTATTAATAAGTAGACAGAGAAAGGAAACCCAGATTGACAGTTGCTGAGTCCTACCACAGGCCAAGTGGCATTCTGCTCCATTTCTCATGTAATTTTCAAGATAATCCTATAGCATGGGTATTGAAATTTAGAGAGGTTCATCAAGGAATATAATGTCACACAGCCAGGAAACAGCTAAAGACCCTGCTTTTCCTGTTATTTCACACTGTCTTTCTCGGACCCATCAAGCTAAGGGAACCCATTCCACCGGGAAGAGTGTCTTTTTCCTCCAAGGAACCTCTTCCCGCTCTGACGTGTCAGAAAACTGGAATCATTCAAGCTTCCTAGAGTAAGCTCACGCTGAGGAGGGCTTCCTGGAAGAGCGGACATTCACAAGGGCTGCAGCGGGAGTGATGTCCATAAGGGGCCCAGTGTGCAGCCTGCACGGCCTTTCACAAAAACCCAAGCCACCATCCCAGCCTTGGTTCTGAGCACAGATCTCGATCCAAAGCCAGAGAAACACATCTGAGCAGCCATACGAAGCTTGCTGCATTTGGGCTAGTCCTCAGGGACACGCTGGTGCCACACAACACCAAAGCTTGGAGTCCTCCAGGGGGCGCCCGAGAGCCAGTCGTGCGCTTCAGTTTATCTGGCCAGCAGGTCGAGGAATATTCCAACAACGTCCTCATTCTTAGCTGATCAAAGGAGCCGGGATTGAACCTGCTGTAATCATCCGCTGGGGAGTTTGCTTAAAATTCCCCTAATTACGGGAGAGCAGAAAATTGCTATGCCTCAGACTGAATAGAGAAATCGAAGGCGCCCTGCTCCAGCTGCCTGTCTGGGAACTGAGAGGCGAGGGGGCTGGCTACAAACTGCAGGGAGAGGAGGGAGAACCAGGTTCCTGGCCTGTGCCAGGAGTGGGAAAGAGAGTGAGTCGGGGAGAGAGAGAGAGAGAGAGAGAGAGAGAGAGAGAGAGAGAGAGAGAGAGAGAGAGAGAGCAGAAGCAAAGATGGGCTGCCTATATTTCTGACTTAGGGAAGAGTGCAGCTCTGGCCTGTCCCATCTGCCTGGGGAGGGATGGTTGAAAGGTGCTGGGAAGGTCGGAGAGTGAGCTAACACTCCATAGTTGGTTCCTCTGAGCAATCACTCTGGGCTAAGTCCTGTTCCAGGCATGTAGAAGGGTCTAGAAGTAAAAAAGAGGAGACAGGATGCCAAGTCTTGGGAGGTCTCCATCTGAACAGGATGGTAGGGAGGCTTAGCAAAAAGGGTGAGACTCTAAGACCCCACCCACACCAGTGTCCTGCACACACCATAGTCCTGAGCTCTATCAAGGGGGACTCAGTGCTGGGAACTACGTTGAATCAGAAGGGAGCTTGCTGAGCAAAAGGAAGGGAGTAGAGGAGGAAGAAGGGGAAATGGAGAGGGCACCTTTGGGAGGAAGTCTGATGTCATACAACTCGTCAGAGACCAAGCTAGGGCTGCAGGCGAGAGGTGGAAACTAAAAAACGGCTAAGCCCTCAGGCTGAAGGATCCCACTATGTCGGTAGTTGGTTTCCTGATATATTCATTGATGCTGACTGTCAGGGGTGTGGGTATTCTAAAGAATAATCTCCTTGCCTCACTCCTGAGCTCCTGGGGTGCTCCAGACGGGGCCCTCCAGATGGGGTCCCCCACCTCAGGCTGTCCCACAGAGAAGACCTGAATTGCTATACCTTATTTCTCTCCTCATCGTTCAAGGGACATTTCCGTTGCTCATGTAATTCCTGGCAAGTGTCCACTGTGGTTCTCTTGGGACCCTAACTGTCCCATCTTATTTGTCCTGGTCCACACTATTGAGACTCTGGAGTGAGGAAACATAGACCTACTCAAATTACCACCTAAGAAAAAAAGTGGCGGGGGAGACAATTTTCTCTTAAAAAGCATAGGAAAGTCTCCTGGCACCTTATGGGAGGAGGGAGGGCTGACATCCGGCTCACTGGGTGTCCCTTCTACTGTTCCATGAAGTCAGCCTTGTTTCATACTCTAGACGATCACAAAAGTCCATGTAGCCGTGTGTGTGTGTGACCTAAGGTTGGATTCTGGCCAGTCTTTTCTCGGCTGCCAGTCTCTGGTACAATCAACCTCAGTGGAGAGGTTGAGTCCCATGGACCATATGGCTGCCATGTGCCTGACACTGTGCGTGAGCAAGCCAGTTGAGAGGCCAAGAAGAGTCACATGATCATCCCACTATCATCCACCAACCGCAGTGAAGACACATCGGGACATAAGGACAAGGCCCTGGGATGGATGGACATGGATGTGTCACCTGGTATCAGGTGCTTACGAGGTAAGGTGCTTGGGTAAGGCCTCGGCCTGCACCCAAGTGGCATGTTATGTTCCTTGGTGTGTCAGACACCACAGGGCAGGTGGCAGGCCAGTTGTGGCTGAGGCACACCTTCAAACAGAAAGCTAGAATTAAAGGGGCCGGGCTTCCATTTGGCTGCAGCCCTGGTCACAACCTTGGCCCAACCCCACCAGGTGACAGGCAGGCAGGTCTGGGAATCTGGTCTTGGCAGCCTCCTGTCTCCAGGCCGGTTGTGTGAGGCGGGGAGACTAGTACTTGAGAAGCGTGACAACTTGCACGCTGTTTGCATTGCAGTAATTACCTCCTTTTGTTCTCCCTCGGTATTTATGGAAACTCTCTGTGGAGATGCCACAAATCTCCAGCAGTGCAGAGAGGAAGCGACAAAGTGGTTTATGCCTCTCCCTGGGCTCAAGGTGGAAGACCCAAGCCCCACAGCCCAGGGGTGAAGGTGGCAAGAATGAGGCAGGAAGGCTGAAAGGATCTAGATTACAGATGTGGGGATCCCAGGGCTTCTCTTGAAAATTACCTCCCCCAACCCTAGCTCAGGGCTCTGTTGGACAAAGTCTGCCGTTCTGTACCCACGTGGCCCATTCTTGTGGCCTCCCCCTTCTGAGCAGCCAAAGCCACTGGCATTGGACCAAGCTGTGACCTCCTAAAGAAGTCAGACATTCTTAGGTACAGAGGATGAGAGCAGAGTCCATGGGAGGCCCACGGATTTGGTCACAGGGGCTGCCCAGGGCAAGGGTCTTGCCCTAAGGTCAGGTTGTCAGAAGGTAGATGCCTTAGACAGTTTCTTTCTTGGTCCTAGTCTGTCTCCAAGTTCCCCATTCCCAACCCTAATTTGTCACTGGGCCCTATCTTAAAATTGAAGTCTCAGAGCCAACCCAGTGGGGACTCAGCTGTTTATGGGTTCAAGGCCCTGCTCTGCAAAGAACACATTGACCACAAGGCTCTGAGCCTGAGACAAAAGATAGCACAGAGGTTGCAGGGGGAGGGGGGAGGAGGGCAAAGTGGCAGAAAGAATCTAGGATGGGGTCCCAGGGTCCTTAACTTCTGATATTAATGTATTGTTAAACCAGTTGTTACCCTCACATCCCTGAAGGCCTTGTCCTACCCCCGACAATGGCAATTCCTGGCCAGATGGAGCTGCCCTGGGTGGCTGAGCAGCGCCAAGGAGCGAGGTGTCTGCAGACAGAGAACCAGCAATGACACGGCACATTAGGTGCTGATGGCTTTGTGGAGCAAGGGACTCGCAATTAAAGATACAATGGGCCCCTCTGGGGGCTGTCAGACAAGATTCAGAACAAGGGTCAAGGAGCTGGTGGGGGAGGCTGGGAATAAGCAGCTGGCGGAGCCCACAGAGGGGAGCAGGGCAGGTGGTCTAGGGCAGCAACCTTTGCCCTCTCAGCAAGTCCGTCGCTGCAGTCCCTGCTGTCCATCCAGGCTAAGCATGTTCACTGTAGGTAGGAGGTGGTTGCGTGGGTCTTACTGAGGAGACAAGGAAATGGCGTCGGAGGCTCAGTGACTTGACTCAACCTACAAGTCAGTGAAGGTGAAAGTGAGGCCCTGCGCCATTGGGTGCCCAGTGAGGACTCATGGCTACCTATCGTCTGCCTTCTTCTGAGGCATCCCCAGCTGGGTTCTCTGCATTCCCAGGGCTCCAGGCTGGACCCACCCAGCCTGGGCTAGAAGATTCCTGAGAGACCAAAAGCTCACCTTGACTCCATGCTAACTCCCTCCCGGGTACCACTTCTCCTCCTCAGTGTGCGGAGATCAGGAAGAGAAACCTGGCAGATACATAGGTGTTTCCCAGAGGAGGGGGAAAGCCCGGGAAGGTCAGAGGTGAGGAGAGGTACACGCCATCCTACATCTGTTTCTGAGAGCCCCATCTTGTTCAAAGTCTCCACTTTAGGGACTTCCCCAGTTCTGTCTTTGTAGACTTTGTCAACATCATTAACTTGTCCTTATCTATCCAAGCCACCACTTCTGGCCTCCTGCCTGCCTTGCTGATTCACACACATCCACCATGCCCCAGAGCCATCTTCAAAGGTTAGTAGACCTTGTCTATGATCATCTTAAAATGGCCAATGGAAAGAGGATAGGTACAGATGAGGTGCGAAGCCATCCACTTGGGACCTAGATAGGGTAAGGTTGCTTCATGGCAATGTTGGCACTGTTAGACAAGGGCTCTGAGGAGAAGAGAGGGCTTCTGCCCTGCCCTGAGCTATCCTCAGACCTCACACAAACTCTCTCTCTTCCATGAACTCTTTGATGACCTGCAAGTGGAGTTTTCCTACTCACTGTGGGCTTTCTCCACACATGCAATGAATCTTTGCCTTGTGCAAAGCTGACTAGATCTGGGGCCCCTTGAGGGAGAGGCCAGGTCTTGCCCACCACAAGCTCCTTGATGGCTAATCTCCATTGTCAGCTTGACTGGGTTTAGAATCACCGTGGTGCACCTTTGACAGTGTTTCCAGACAGGTTTAACTAAAGAGGAAAAAGCCACCCCAAATGTGGGCAACACCATCCCATTGGCCGGGGTTCCAGACTGAGTAAAAAGGAGAAAGTCAGAGCTGGAGAAAGGGCTCAGCAGTAAGAGCACTTGCTGCTCCTGTAGAAGACCCAGATTCAGCTCCCGACACTGGCATGATGCCTCCCATTCATCTGGAACTCTAGCGCTGAGGACTCCAGTGTCCTCTTCAGACCTGACAGGCACCAGGCATGCATGTGCTATACATACTTACAGGCAAAGCACTCATACACGTAAGATAAAATAAGTAAAACATAAAAAATATTTTTTAGAGGATGTCAGTTCAGTACCGACACTCACTCATCTCTCTGCCTTTTATCTGTGGGTGCAACATTGACCAGCTGCCTTAATTTTCTGCTGCCTGCCGCCCCGACCACAGCTGCCGTGGTGAACTACATTCCCTCAAACTGTGAGCCACAGGAAGTGCCAGAGTGTGTGGTGGACAGCACTGACTCGGAGAGATGCTGGAGCATGTCCCGTGTGGTTTTGCTAACAGCAGCAGAGACGGATGATTTATTTGTTCAACAATACTTTTCATCTCAGATATTCTGCTTTCATTTTTATAAATTGCATTTTTCTTAATATTCCACTTATTTCCTCATGTTCATGTTTCCCTATGTATCTCAAGCATGTGGAATATATTTCCAATCACTACTTCAGTATCCGTCGCCTTCCAACCCTGTCCATTTTCTCTCTTTTGTTATTTTTCTGATGACTGATTTTTCTTGTGGCAATGAGTAATACTCTATTGCTTCTTTATATAACTATTAATTTTTATTAGATGACATATATTATAAATTTTGCATTGTCAAGCTCTGAATTTTGTTATATTTCTTTCAAGATT
Source organism: Ondatra zibethicus (assembly GCA_004026605.1). Taxonomy (NCBI): domain Eukaryota; kingdom Metazoa; phylum Chordata; class Mammalia; order Rodentia; family Cricetidae; genus Ondatra; species Ondatra zibethicus. Next base: position 71,583 of record PVIU01000801.1, read on the forward strand.
GATGGTGGTTTTTATTTGCAAGGCTTTTTTACAATGAAGTTTTTTTTTTTAAAGTGCTGGACTTCTGGCTCAAGGTTATTTGGAACACCTTTCGTTCCAAAATATTGCTATTGATGTTGTTATGAGATAAGAGCTTGCTAGACAGCCCAGGTTGGCTCCAACTCATGGTCTTCCTCCTCCACCTCCAGAGCACAGGATTACAGGTATGTGCCACCATGCTTTGAATCTTATTTTTTTAAGATCAACTTTTATAGAGAAGGAGGGGGAATTATGCAACTCTGGTTGGCTTGGAACTCACTCTATAGACCAGGCTGGCCTTGAACTCACAAAATCCTCCTGTTTCTGCCTCCTGAGTGCTGGGATTGAGGGAGTGCACTGCTCCATCTGGTTTAAGACTCACTTGTAGGCCCTTTTGTTTATTTTGTTATCTCCTCGGGTGTGCACCTATCTATATTCAGCAAGGTGTTATTTAAATTTTATGTCTATAGATATTTTTGCCTACATGTAAGTACGTGCAGAGGAAGAAGGTAACCAAGCCCCTGGCACTGGAGTTAGAATGTCATGAGCTGCCGTGTGGGTGCTGCAAGTCGAACCTGGGTCCTCTGGAAAAGCATGCAGTGCTCTTAACTGCTGAGCCATCTCTCCAGTCCTTAACACATTTTAAAGACTTCCATAGATCTTTAGAACTCTGTATATGGGTCTCTTCTCCCTAATATCCTCCCAACCAGTTCTAACCTCCCAAATGCCCACTGTCTCACCAACTCCATGGTCCCAGCTCTGATGCTATACCAGCAGCTTTGTCCAGGCAGTGAACTGATACAACTCCACAGACCACATCACTGAGTCCCCTTCTCTTGGGGACCGCCATCTAGAAGTAGTTGTTTCCTGTCTCCAGCCTTCCGATTGTTCTCTCCAGGTGAGTGCTTTCAACAGCAAATTAATCCAAGGGCAGGGAGTGGCCTCCCACTCAATGCAGGTGAACAACAGCAACAAGCAGGATAAGCATGTTAGCAGATGAAAACAGCTCTGGGGAAAGCAAGAGTAGGTGAGAGGAAAAGAAAGGGCAGGGAAGAGGGTGTGTGTGTCGTGGTTCTCTAGAGGAACAGAATTAATAGAATGGTATTAACATGGGGTTTATTAGAGTGGCTATCAGACTGTGCTCCAAGTCAACAATAGCCGTCACCTGACAGAAAGGCTGAGGATCTGAGAGTTGCTCAGACCATGAGACTGGCTGTCTCAGTTGTCCCAGCCTGGTGCTGGAGTCCCAGATAGTCTTAGAGAGCCGCTGGGCTTTGGTCTATGTTGGAAACCTGAAGACATAGGTACTAATACCAGGGAATGGATGGAGGGACTTGCCAGCAAAAGTGAGGGCAAACAGGCAAAAAGCAAAAGCTTCCTTCTTCCTCATCTTTTTCTGTAGGCTGTTACTGGAAGGCATGGCCCAGATGTAGGGTGGGTCTTCCCATCTCAAACCATCCAATCAGGAAAATCCCTCCTAGGTGTGCCCCCCACTGCTTAGGTTCTAGTCAATTCCAGATGCAACCAAGATTACATCATCAGAGTAGTAATTTTTACTTTATTTTATTTTATTTTATTTTGCGACAAGGTCTTGCTAAGCAGTGTAGGCTGGCCTCAGATTTCCAGCAATTCTGCCCCAGCAAGTGGTTAGATGAGAGACACTGAACTCCTGCTGTGGTAACGGCCTGCATTTGGTCTCAGTGTTCAGAGTACACTGGACTGGAGGAGGCCCAGAGAGATGTCTCAGATGGGAGCCCTGGACCTGGGTGGCAGCTTCTGAGGGGGATAAGAAGGGGTGGGATTCTTAGTGTTGTGCTGAATGACCAATGGAGCCAGGGCCGAGGACACCACTCAGTTGACAGGCCTGAGAAGACAAAAGTTACCACTGATGTGACATCCAGAGGGCTTCAGGTGGGTGGGGACAGGTCGACTGTGTCCTCTGAGACCTGAGATGTCTATTATGGATCCAGGAGGGGCTACCAAACTAGCAGTTGATAGATCAGTAAGAGCTGTGAAGGATGTTGTCACCATTGGTGAGGCCCACGTGTCCCCAGAGAGCACACTGAGCAGCCATCTCCAGGGTGCAGCCTCCACTCACCTGCACAGGGGCAGCAGGAGCTGTTGAAGCCAGGCCTTTCAGGTTCTAATGCCCTCCTCCTCATTCCAAGAGAGTTGGTACAAACCCTAACAGACAGCTATATGCTAGCCAGGCCTTATTGAAACAGATTCTGTCACCACCCTGGGACATCATTCCAGGAGCTCCAAGAAGCTGCATAGGATAGCTCACCTTGACACTCTGCCGCTGACACTCCATCCATTGCCTCTGACTCTACTTGCCCTCTCAGGCCAGGACACTGGGCTCTTTCCCAAGCTATTTTGGGCCCCAGCTGCTCTCTATCTTCACATCTCATCTACAGTCAAAGGCACATCTTTACCACTCTGTATAGGAAGAAGGCCCAAAAGCCCTGGCCTCAGACAGTCCTGCCAGATAGGGACCTCCATCCATGCTGCTTTTGCCTTCCGGGGTTTCATGCTCCGGTCTCTCCATGTGGACCGACCGCTCTTTCCATCGCGCCTCTCATGGTGCTGTTTTCCTTGCTTCTCTTTGTCCTTTGGTCTCTTCGCCTTCCCCTGCTCTTGTCATGGGCCATTAATTCACTTTGGAGAGTTGGGATGCAACTCAGGCTGGCTCTGGGAGGGTCCTGCTCTTTTCCCCTTGAGGAGGCCCAGCGCGAAGTCCCTTCATTCCCTCCCCAACCCTTGCAGTTTCCCTGCTTTCCTCACACTGTCCCAACCCAGCAGAAGGGAGCCCAGTCCCCCCTGAAGTCTCTGCCCCTCCTGCCTCCTGCCTGTGCTGCTCAAGGGTTGGTCAGAGCACTGGCCAGGTGACCGACCCATAGCTGTTTTTTGTTTTTTTTTTTCTGCTGCGGCGGATGCTGCTGCGGTAAAATATGGACAGCGAGAACCATGGGAGAAATGAGGCATGAAAATTAATCTGCTTTACAGTCCTCATGAATATTTAAAAGCTGATGAATATGTAACTACATTTCTTTTCTCCTCCATTAGTGTCGCTTTTGAGTTACTCTGTGGCTCTCTTTGGCTCCTTTGGGGGCTGGTTGGCTAGACTGATTTTTAATTTGGTTTTACAGGTGCTTGTGGCTCCTGGGTTCCCTCCACCCTCAATCCTGCTGACAGAGCTGTCCCTTTAAAATTCCACAGCAAGACCAGGCAGAGAGAGAGAGAGAGAGAGAGAGAGAGAGAGAGAGAGAGAGAGAGAGGAGGAAGGAGAAGGAGGGAGGGAGGTGATCCTCCTACCCTACAGAAGAGACTCAGAGCAGAGGGGGCGTGTCTGAACAAAGAAATGAAGTAGTGCTCACAATATACATGCTAGGCAGAATTAGCTGGGCACTGAGGTGCACCTATAATCTCAATTACTGGGGAGGAAAGGACATGAGGATGGCTTGAACGCAGGAATTCCAGGCCAGTGAAAACAGCAAAATCTGTCTCAAAGAGGAAAAGGAAAGGGAGGTCTTCTTGGCTCTCCCTTGAGCCTTGGGGGGCCCTTCCTGGCCCTCCCCTGAGCCTTGAGGGACCCCTTCCTGTCTCTCCCCTGGGATTTGGGTTCCCCTTGAAGATAGTAATTAGTTCTGACACCCAGCAAGAGTGGCTTCTGGAAAGTTTTGAAAAGCCAAGAAATTAGACAGATAAATGTTACCTTCCGGCTAGACACAGTGGCACATGCCTTAAGGAGGCTGAGGCAGGAGGATCACAAGTTCGAAGCCAGTCTGGATTACACAGTGAGTTCAGACCAACCAGCCTGAGCAACACAGACCCTGTCTCAAAATAAAAATTAAAAACCAAAAAGCTGGGAATGTGGTGAGCTTATAGCATAGCACTTGTCCAGCATGTTCAAGTCTCTAGTTTTGTACCCGGTAGAAAGAGGGGTAGGGAAGGAGGGAGGGGGAAAGTGAGAAAGAGAGGGAGGGGAAGAGAAAGAGAGACAGAAAGGGAGAGAGGGAGAGAGAGAGACCACCTCACTTAGAGCCCCCCTTGGGAACAGCTGTCTTTTTTTTATTGATTTTTATTGAGCTCTACATAACCCCCCTCGCCTCCCTGCCTCTCCCCTCTCCTTCAGCCCTCTCCCATGGTCCCCATGCTCCCAACTTACTCAGGAGATCTTGTCTTTTTATACTTCCTATGTAGATTAGATCCATGTATGTCTCTCTTAGAGTCCTTATTGTTGTCTAGGTCCTCTGGGATAGTGATTGTAGGCTGGTTTCTTTGCTTTATGTTTAAAAACCACTTATGAGTGAGTACATATGATAATTGTCTTTCTGGGTCTGGGTTACCTCACTCAAAATAATGTTTTCTAGCTCCACCCATTTGCCTGCAAATTTCAAGATGCCATTATTTTCTTTGGCTGTGTAGTACTCCATTATGTAAATGTACCACATTTTCCTTATCCATTCTTCGGTTGAGGGGCATATAGGTTGTTTCCAGGTTCTGGCTATGACAAACAAAGCTGCTATGCACATAGTTGAGCACATGTCCTTGTGGCACGATTGAGCATCCTTTGGATATAGACCCAAAAGTGGGTCTTGAGGAAGGTTGTTTCCTAATTTTCTGAGAAATCGCCATACTGATATCCATAGGGGTTGTACCAGCTTGCATTCCCACCAGCAATGCAGAAGTGTTCCCTTTTCCCCACAACCTCTTCAGCATAAGTTGTCATCAGTGTTTTTGATCTTGGCCATTCTTACAGGTGTAAGATGGAATCTCAGAGTTGTTTTGATTTGCATTTCTCTGATGACTAAGGATGTTGAACATTTCCTTAAGTGTCTTTCAGCCTTTTTAGATTCCTCTGTTGAGAGTTCTCTGTTTAGGTCTGTACTCCATTTTTTTTATTGGATTATTTGTTCTTTTGATGACCAATTTCTTGAGTTCTTTGTATATTTTGGCAATCAGACCTCTGTCTGATGTGGGGTTGGTGAAGATCTTTTCCCATTCTGTAGGCCGTCATTATGTCTTGTTGACCGTGTTCTTTGCTTTCCAGAAGCTTTTCAGTTTCAGGAGGTCCCATTTATTAATTGTTTCTCTCAGTGTCTGTGCTGCTGGGGTTCTATTTAGGAAGTGGTTCCCTGTGCCAATGCAGGAAACAGCTGTCTTTCTCTGCTGGCTTATGTATCCCTTTAGATCACATCGTTTGGATGAAACACTGGCAGATTCACCACTGATTGGATCAAAGCTCCATTAGAAGAACACATACCGGTCTCCGCCTCTGTTTGGGTAAGCAACAGATTAGATTAGTCAATGATGGATCACCACAGAGGACATCAGTCGCTGATGGAATCAACTACCAATTTGGTTGGATTGGCTTTTGGTGAGATCAACCACTGAGTAGATTAGCCACCGGTTGGGTCACTCTCTGATTGAATCATCCTTGATTGTCGAATTGCTTGATAAGGTTATCTGGTACATCTCCTATCCAAGGACCAAGGTCTCAGTCAGTAAGGACCTCCCCTTCTCCCCACCTCCATAAATAGTAAGAGCTGCAGACATCTCTCTAAGTTAGTTCCACAGGAATCTCTCCTGAAGGCTGTTCTTTGGGTCTTAGGGGTGGGACATTCTTGAGTTTGGGGCCAGCATGGGCTCCAACACAGTGAGACCATATTTCAAACAACAATAATTACAATGACAATGAAAACAATAATAAGGGCTATTGATATAGCCCTACCAGTAAAGGTGCTTGCTGCTCTTCTTGATGACCTGAGTTCTGTCCTCAGGGCCGCGTGTTAGAAGGCAAGAACAAACTCCCACACGCTGCCCTCAGGTCTCCACATGTGCTCCATGGCACACATGCATCCACAGTCACACACAAAATAGATAAATAAAATAAATAAACAAAACATTAAAAGAATAATTAAAACCTTAAGACTTTAGAGAAGGAAGAACTGTAGCCACATTGGGTAGGGGCTGAGAAGGAAAAGGTACTATCTCCAGAATAGGTGGGAGGCCTTTGAGAGTCAAGAGTGGCAGCTGAAAGCATCACTGGGCAGAACAACTGTCTATCCTAGACTGAGGAAGGAGGAAGCCAAAGAAAGGGCAGCTGCCACTCATACTGTGTGGATGTCAGGGAACGCCGTGTCCTCAGAGGGACTAGCTGTGGTCTGAGTGGGAACTTTCAGGACATGAGGGGACTGGTGTGTTTCAGGAAGTGAATCAGGGCCTGAAGACCTTTCCAGAACTGACCTGAGACAGGAGAAAAAGAGCCAGGAGACTCCTGTCTTCAAGGAGAAAGCCCAAGAGATCTGTCTGTTGCTCCTTCCCCAAGTGCAAAGATTAAAGGTGTGTGCTGCTAAGCCCAGCTTCTTTTTTTTGTTTTTGAGATGGGGTTTCTCTGTGGCTTTGAAGCCTGTCCTGGAACTAGCTCTGTAGACTAGGCTGGACTCGAACTCACAGGGATCCACCTGCCTCTGCCTCCCGAGTGCTGGGATTAAAGGCATGCGCTACCACCGCCCTGCAAGCCCAGCTTCTAATGTGAGCTATGGGATCTGAATCCAGGTCCCCACACTTCCACTGCAAGCCTTTATCCCCTGAGTCATCCCCTCAGTCCACGAGAGTCACTTTGAAAAGCACAAACACCATTTGAATATCAGGAATGGCTGCCACTGTGGCAACTGGTAAGCAAAAATTAGCACACATGTGTGACACCCAGCTTCCCCCCAAAACCCCTTTTAGAGGTCTTCGGATCCAGCCTCTCCATCTTATTACATTCCCAGGGCTTGGGGAAGGACAGGTGTGCCCAAGCGGATTCCTGTCCCTTGTTGTCAGCCACTCATTTTCCATGATAGGTTCCCCAGGCAGTGCTGCCCCTCCCCCCAGTCCCTGGCCTCCCAGCTCAGCTCCCTAGCTGCCTCCATGGCAGGAACAAGCACACACATCTTGTCAGACAAGCCTGCACCTCGTGGAACAGGCTGTAAGCATAATTACCCTTCTGGGGGATGTGTCAGCTTCACCCTCTTTCCAGAGAAGCCATTGTGCTTCATGTCACTGCTGTGGCAGCCACTGAGAACTGAGTGGCTCTGAACCAGGCTAAGGGGGACCAGGCCTCACAGAACAGACCCTTAGCCCAGAACACTGAAGGAGACGGGAATCCCCAGCCCAGATAGACTCCAAGTCCTGCTTCTCTCTTCCCACACCGTTCACCGTCTTGAGGCTCCCTCCATGTAGCTGATACCCCCATCCTGGGCTACCTGTCCCTTGCCTCTGACTCTTCTGCCCTGACACCTAGTTGGGTCCTTGATTGCCTCGCCAGCTTTCTATGCCACTCTGTCCCCAGGGGCCAACTGAGGTACTACCCTAGTCTCAGATGCGGCACAAACGACAACCCGGTCATGAGGTGATGCTCGGAAACGCATAGAAGCCGTTAGCTGGGCCCCTTCGGGTGCAGAGCAAGATGGCTGTCACATCCATCACCACCTGTTCTCTCAGGAAAACCCTCCCAAACATCCCTCGCCTCAGCAGGCCACTGCTATCAGAGACTCCATGCCTTCAGTGGCTGCCACCTCTCTCCTTCCAGGTCTTTCCCACAGAGAAATGGCCACCTGCCATCTCCCTACAGAGCTCTCTGCCTCTGCCTATCAGTCTCCAGAGAGTAGCCACTTTGAGAGATAAGTGGGGACAGTTAGCCCTGGGCCGGGCACCTGGCTCCCTTCACCTGGAGTCTTGTGACCCTGAGGCTGTGAGAAAAGATGAGGGTTCTGGGAGTCCCCAGGGTGACGGGGCTAGCTGGGCTGAGCTGCTCAGCTGTTTGTCCTTCCAGGAGTCTTGACCTTGGAAGGAGGGGAACAAGGCTATGCTTTTTTTTCTCACCTCTCAGAGGGGATTCTGAGTCAAGCCCTTCCCTCTAAAGGAAGCTCCTTGCACCCTAAGCCCTGCCTGCTGAGACTCCCAGGTGGACCTCCATACTGTAGCTCATGAGCTAGGACTGGCCCCTGTAATAGTCCCAAGCTTATTTTAGGACCAGACCCTGCTCTCCAACTCTGTCCCATGTTCCTCAGCTGGTGCCACAGTGCTCCTTCTAAGGGACTGTAACCAAAATCCAACTTCCGACTGAGATCTAAGCCAGACACAGCAGCCCAAGCTTGAGAGACATCTGTACCAAATCAGAATCCTGAGCCTCACCCCAGCTTTCCCCCACAAATCTCAGCTCTCTGAGAGTGACAGCTAGAGTGGGCAGGCGGCATTGAGACAAACGGGACCGTGATTAGCCGGCCATCAATATCTCTTAAAGGCCCATTCTCTCTAGAGCTGGCAGTTCCCTCCAGTTCCCCGCCCTCAGCGCCAAGCAAAGACCCCCTTGGCAGCTCCAGGCTGTCTTTCTCGCTCCTTCCTGCCTTGCTTCGGTCGTATCAGCCAGATGGATTATGTCTTATTTCTCATGGATTTGGCTGCAGGAACCAAACAGCATTTAAGGCCATTGATTGTTCAAAAGGCCAAGTGTATAATGTACCAGAAAATTAGTTTGGAGTGCCCGGCAGGGGACCAGCGCTGCTCTGAGCTCAAATTTACTTTGCTCTGATGGGTGGGGATGAGGAAGGGGGTGGGAGCAGCAGGCCCTTCGGAGTCTGCAGGAGTTCTGAGAGCCTCCCTTGCTGCCTGACCAAGTCAGTGCACGCAGCTATAAGCTGCCTTGTGAGCTATAAGCTCTCTCCCATGTCCTCCCACTCAGTCCCCACCATACACAGTGGGACAACATTCCCACCCACATGCCAGTCCTAGAGACAGTCCAGTGCTCACTGATGGAGTGTATCTCATACTCTTATCTATGTGTCTATGAGAAGCTCCGAGGGCCTAGGTCAGAGCCTTCCTTTTGCCTGAGGGAGCTGGTGTCTTGAAGAGGGTCTGACCTGTCTTCTGGTGGCAGAATGGATGGTGGAACCATGGACAGCTCCCAACAACTCCCTTTTCTAGTTCACTTACGCAAACCTGCCTGGGAGCTGAGTCATTAATAAGTTGATAATCACATTATCAATTTATTTATAATGGCAGGCAATTGAGTGCTTTACCACTGAGTCCTACCTAACTTTCATTTTCTTCCCCTCTCCCCAACCCCCCGTGTGTCAGTGCAGGCATGCATGTGCCATGACTCACAAGTTGACTTAGTTACAGTTTCTGTTGCTGTGAAGAGACATCATGTCCATGGCAACTCTTATAAAGTAAAACATATAATTGGGGTAGTGACTTACAGTTTGGAGGTTCAGTCCGTTATCATCATGACTGTAGTGTGCAGGCAGATGTTGTAATGATCTGTCTTGTCCCTTTAAGAGGCAAGCCGCCACACCCACTTCCTTCCTGCTTGCAGCCTAAGTCTCTCCCTTTTCTATCTCACTCTCGCTCTCAAAGAGGCAGCTTCTTTCTCTCCCTTCTCTCTCTTTCTCTCTCTGCCTCTCTGCTCTTCTCCCCTTCTTCCTTACCCCTCCATAACCCACTAAATAAATATCCAACTTCACTCTGCATGGCGTGCCTATCCATGTCTCTATCTCTTCACTCTGCATGGTGTGCCTATCCATGTCTCTATCTCTTCACTCTACATGGTGTGCCTATCCATGTCTCTATCTCTTGCCCTCCACATGGCTCCCTGCCCGGGACCAGATGCCTTTGGAGACCTATGGCATGGTTTCATGGCGTGCCCATCTGTCTGACTCTCCTCGTGGCCTGCTGCAGCCACTCAAGGAACTGTGCCATCCCTGCCTGGGACTGGCTGCTCTCAGGACCTGCTGCCCCCTGCCTGCCTGCCACCACAAGCCCGCTGCCTCCCACCGCTCGGGGACCTGCAGCGTTTTTAATTAAGCCATTACAGATGTGGTGCTGGAACTGAGAGTCCTTACATCCTGATAGGCAGGCAACAGGAAGTTGGCTGACACACGGGGTGGTATCCTAAGCATAGAAAACCTCAAAGTCCACTCCCACCATGACACACTTCCTCCAACAAGGCCATACCCACTCCAACAAAGCCACACCTCCTAATAGTGCCACTCCTTATGAGATTATGGGAGCCAATTACATTTAAACTCTCATACGTGTGGCTGTCAGAGGACAACTTTTCCGAAGTCAGTACTCTTCTTCCATTTTGTCTCCCAGGCCTGCTTTCTCTGTTTCTGCCACTGTGCTGTACAAACCAGGCCGGCTGTCCCTTGAACATCCCTCCACAGGAGTGCTGGGACTACAGATGCACACGACCACATCTGGCCCTTTCATGTGAGCCCAAGAATACAGAATTGTGCTGCCGGGCTTGTGCATCCAGCGCTTTGCCCCCATGAGCCATCTCCCCAGCCCAGGCACCAGTCATGAGCCAAACTCTTCATCTGAATCATCTCATTTCCCACGAAGCCTCTCAAGAGATGTTAACATCCCCATTCTCCAGGCAGCAAGATCGAAGTCAGAGGTGATACCAACTCCCCAAAGTTCTCACTGCTCACTCACCTCCAGGAGCCACTGCTAAGTGCGTATGACATCACAAGACAGCCTTCCCCACTCCCCTAAAATGCAGAGAAGGAGAAATGGGCACCTATCAACTCTCCACAGCAATCCCTCGCCTCAGCCTTTCACACACTTCCTGCCTCCACAGTCAGCCTCAGCCGGCTGGAGTGAGCATCCTCTGGCTGTAACAAGTGAGCAAGTGCTGGCTTGGTCCCTCTAAAAACGAATGTTTCTGAAACCTGAAGATCAAGGCTAAACACAGCCAAAATGAGGGGAATCTGTTGATGGGAAACAACAGCTAGAAGATGCCATGCCAGAGCAACACCACGGGCAAAAAAACAAGTGGCTGCATGGTCACCAGGTCTAACAACAGGAGAGCCAGAAGCAGCATCCCGCTCCCTCCCTGGAATCTGTGAAAATGCAAAGGAAGGCGAGAGACCTGATTTTTTTTTTTAAAGAAATGAGTAGTGCTGATAACAAAGAGCCAAAGCTAGACTCCCACTCTTGCCACAGTGGACAGAAGGGCAGGTCTCCACTAGGTGTGCCTTCCAGCTAAAGCCACACTTCACAGCGTCTCGGCAAGAAGATGATAATCCATGGACCACTGATGCCCTAGATAACCCAGGGCCAGAGGCCAATCTGCCATAGGAACTCCAACTCCCTGGGCCCCAGAGCAGCTTAGACCACGAGCACAGTCTGCAAATCCTTTGCTTTTGAGTACCAGTGCCCCCTCCCCATGCAGCTGCCAGGCATTTCCTATGCCAAGAACGCAAACTCTCGAGGTATCTGTACCATGCAAAGCTGAGATCACCAGTCCAGAGGGTATCTATATCATTCTTCACTGGGAAAAGTGGGTTGAGACAGGATCTCCCCATACAGCCCAGGCTCATCACAAATTCTAACTATATAGCTCAAGTTAGCCTTGGACTGGAAATCTTCCTGCCATCACCACCAAACTTAAAAGGGACTATTTTATCCCCCCAAAGAATCTCCTATTCTGTCGCCTCATCTTACTCGCCAGTCTTGAATTCAGATGTTTTGAGGGCATTTTCTGAAGACACAACAAACCCAGAACACATCAACATGTGCCACAGACTCGCAAAGGGAAGTTCCCAAAGTGCTGTGACAGGGTGGCGGGACTGAAATAAGCACCAAGCTTTCCGACAGACTGCACTGAAAGGAACGTGATGACTCGGATACAAAGGTTCCTACAAGGGAAAAAAGCCCGCCTGTTTATTTCCTGCCATTTCCAAAGCTAACCAATAGCAGTAGGCCCCAGGGTGCTTTCTGATGTTAGCAGAGCAATATTTGAAAGAGGCAGGGGGACAAAAATGGTTTGGGGAAGTGCACTGTATTTGAAGCCAGGAGACCTGAATTTGAGTCTGTTCTAGGCTTGTGCTTCTGCTATGAGGGAGGGCAGATGCCTCCTCCCACATCTCCCAGCCAACCTCTGCAGGACCTCAGCTCTTAGGCTCCCCAAAGAGAAGAATTCACACTGGAGTACAGGGAAAGCCAGCAAGTGATTAAGGTTTATTTTATTTTTTGTTTGTTTGTTTTTCTGAGACAGGGTTTGTCTGTAGCTTTGGAGCTTGTCCTGGAACTCACTTGGTAGACCAGGCTGGTCTTGAACTCACAGAGATCCACCTGTCTCTACCTCCCAAGTGCTGGGATTAAAGGCATGTGCCACCACCTCCCGGCTATTTTATTTTTTAAATTACATTTCTTTATCCTGAGAGGGCATATGGTCGTGTGCCATGAAGCCTGTGTGGAGGTCAGAGGACAACTTGCCAGGGTCAGTTCTGTCCTTCCATCATGCAGCCTAGAACTCAGGTTGTCAGGCTTGGCAACAAGGGCCTTTACCCCAGAGAGCCACCTCCCAGCCACCACAGTTTATTTTGAAATTAAAATTGAAATGAAATTTATGCCCTGGCAGTGCTGAAGCATGCATGGGCAGCCCATATACGGTGATTCTGTTGAACTTGTTCATTTTGGGTTTCATGGTCTCAATTGATAAAGACGACTAACCAGATCTCATTACAGATGGTTGTGAGCCACTATGTGGTGGCTGGGAATTGAACTCAGGACCTTTGGAAGAGCAGGCAGTGCTCTTAACCACTGAGCCATCTCTCCAGCCCACAGTTTATTTTAGCAGGCATAAAATCAAAAGTAAGCACACCTTCCATGATGGGGGGCTGGCTGAGCAGGGCCACACGAGTAAAGGGCTCTTCTGGGATATGGACTTCTCCAGCCGTCCGATTTCCCTTTTCCACCTTTGTGGCAATCTGAGGTGATCTCCTTCCTGGAATAAGTGGAAGTTTGCCCTTACCCACAATTCAGTCTGTTACAATTTGATGCATTAGATACAAGAGTATGTGTATAAAGGTGTGATTACTCATGATGTTGAGACGTTTGCTAAGGGAAAAGGCAGTGATGTCCTGTAGTACCCCTCAAGGGGGGTTATGGAGCAAGATAGGTCCTCCTGAGATGGCCTTTGTCCTACCCTTCCTCTCATCTAGCTTAGCCATCTCAGACCCAGCTGCAAGTCCTCTCAGTTATCTTCCTCAGTGTTCCCAACCTTGTTCTTTCAACCCTAACATTTGTTTTATCGTAACGTGACCAAGGACCTGTGTGCCATGGAGGGTATTTTGACTGTAAAATGGCAGGACCCCGAATCCTTACCTGTTGGGACTGTCATTCTGGCTAAGAACGCCATAGGGGACTTTCCCTGGTGCGGAGGTTTATTTATTTGTTGTGAGGTTTTGTTTTGAGGTCTTTGTCATAATGTTTTCTTTTAGTAGTGCCAAGGCTTGAACCTAGCACCTCCTGTTCACTAGGCAAGTACATTCACACTAAGCTACATCCCTGGCCCTCCTTTACTTTTTAGTTTGAAACATTTAGTCTCACCAAGCTGCCCAAGCTGCCTTGAACTTTTTTCCGTCCTGCCGTCTTACAATCAAAATACCCTCGATAGCGTACAGTCTCAAAAGTATCTAGGATCACAGGCCCACACCTCCAGGCCTAGCTTTTTTCCCCTCTGGTGCAAAATCCACAAAACCTGTATTTAGCATCTGTCATTTGATTCTTTGGGGGAGAAGAGGCCAGCTAGCACAGGTGCTGGATAAGGCCTGGGTGCTATACTAGGGCCTTTGGAGAACAAAGGAAAGGTTTTAATGAGACAGAGAAGACTAGATGAGCAGGCAGCAAGGACCTGAGGAGCAAGCTGACCCCGAGGGAGCACTTCATGGAGGTTTGCATCTCGCCACAGGGATACATGAGGGAGGCAGGTTTTCATCAGTCATCCAAACCAACTAAAGAGGGATGGGGCAATGACTCATCAGGTAAAGGGCTTGTCACACCAGTGTGAAGACCAGAGTTCAGATCCCCAGAGCCTATGAAAAGCCAAGTGGACATGGTGGCTTGCCTATGAACAGGAGGCAGAGAGGGGACTCCCTGGAGCAAACTGGCTAGCCAAACTAATAACATAGCTCCAGGTTCAGCGAGAACCCCTTCTTTAGTATACAAGATGGGGAGAAATTGAGGAAGATACCCAACACCAATCTCTGCTAGCTATACACACGCACACGCACACATGCACGTGTATGCGCACACATGCAAGTATATGCACGCGCATGCATGTGCACACACACACAGAAACAAGTGCATACACATACACACATAAACAAGTGCACCCACACACACGAACACACAGTCATGCGTGCATACTGCGCACACACATATATGCAAATAAGTAAATAAATAACTTAGGAGCTGAATACAGCAAGAAAAAAATGAGCAAAATCTATTCTTAGAAAGATAATCGTCATTCCATTGTGAAAATTTCAAATGATTCACATTGCAGGGAATGGAGAAGTTAGACAAGAGGAGGAACTTCCAGGCAGGGTCCCCTAGATCCTTAAATAGCGTGAAGCAAGGAACCTTTGACATCCACAAAAGGAGCAAGCAAGAATGTAGAGATGGGAGCTGGGCGGTGGTGGCGCACACCTTTAATACCAGCACTTGGGAGGCAGAGGCAGGGTCTCCATGAGCTCGAGGCCAGCCTGGGCTACAAGAGCTAAGTTCCAGGACAGTTAGGACTGTTACACAGAGAAGCCCTGTCTCGAAAGAAAAAAAAAAAAGAATGTAGAGATGGGGGAGTGGGTGAGATGAACTCATAGGTAACTACTTTGTTTGTTCCTGAGCCGCAGCACACAGGATCTATCTTAAGTGCTGCCCCCAGCATCTGGAGGGGGCTCCACAAAGCCCTGGGAAAATGCCAGTGTGGCAATTTAGTGGTGAGCAGCAACACTAATGAGTGCCAAGAATAACAGTGGCTTCCTAATGGAGCCCTTAATGAAGACTCATTTTGGGTTTTATTAACGCAGAGAAAAAGAACACACTTTTTTTTTCTCCTCCCGCTCTTGGAAAGCAGGCAATAGAAAGCAGTCTCAACTACAGGCTGGACCCTTTTCTAGCGCCTGCTTCATATGCAACATGGACTCTGAGAAGTGAGGAAGAAGGACAGGCTCAGAGATTCGAACTCCTAACCCGTCCTCAGCTCTCTGGACCCTACACTTCGTGTAACCTTGGGGAGAGATTGGCAGCAAGGCTTAGCTCTGAGAACTGTAGGCAAACTACAGATAAAAACACAAAGACCCATCTGCAAGGTGATGGCAGGCATGCTAACAGAAAGATACCTCCCATTAGATAGTTAATTCCCGTGCAATCAGGTCAGAGCCCTCTCCCCTCAGGAGACTAACTGCATGTAGCTCTCCAGGCTGATGAAGGGGTGGCTCACCTCACCCAGTGGTGCTCCCCATCACCAGGAATGTTGGGGGCATCAAAGGCCTCAAGAGAAATTCAGACCAGACCTACCAACTAACTAACCTCAAGTACCAGAAAATCAAAAGCCTAGGACTTTTTGATGACCTTGTCTTCTGATGAAATCCTCCACTTTATGAGAAGTTAGAAGCTCATTCAAAACCCACACAATGGGTGTGACTGTGCCATAGTCCAGGATTTCCTGGGTCTCACCCTCTAGGACATCTCCCTTTACACATTGTGGGTCTCCCATCCCTGGCCTATAAAATCTGGCTAATGGACCAGGTTGAGACTGAGAAAAATGGCGTCTGGAGATTCTTCTGGGCTGGAATCTAGAGGAATCCCTGAAGTGTCAATAAAATCCCAGAGTTCAGCATAGAAGCTCTGCACATCAGAGATGCCAATCAGACTGCTGGTTAAAACCCCATCTTACATATCATGGACCACCTCACATAGGAAACCTCAACAGACGGATCACAATTGTCCTCCAAGCGTTCCCTGGTTGTCACCGGTCATCCAGGAGCACCCATAGCTCACACATTCACATACCAGATTCATGAGGTGAATAACCTAGGAACATGTGGAGCGGGTATGGGGGAGATTCCTACCAGATCCCTCCAGGATGGTGGTTGTCTTTGCAAGGTACATGGGCAGTCCTGGAAGAGAGAGGAGTCAGCGCCTGCTTGGGAGAACATGCACACACTTGCAGAGCTCTGGGTGCAGGCTGGAGATGTGGCCCAGTTGATAGAGTGCCTGTATGGGCTTAAACCCCGGCATGACATGAACCAGACAAGGTAGAGCAGCCTATAATCCTACCCAGGAGTTCAAGGCCACCTTTGTATATATTACGAGTTCAAGGACAGCGTTGGACTTTGTGAGGCGCTGTCTCAAAAATGAATATTGTGGGTGTCGGATGAGTGCCATATACCACCACCACCCCGCACTATGTGGGTATTATTTTGTCTCTTTTAACAGAGGGGAACAAGACCAAAATGGTGTGAGACAAAGACATCTCAAGTCAGTTACCCAAGGTCACAGGGCAAGAAACTGCAAAAGCCAAGCAAGAGGCAGGTCTTTCCACCCAGCTCACCAGCCACAGTCTGAATTTATAAACTACACACCTCCATGTCCAAAGACCCACGCACATTGAGAATTCAGAAGAGAGGGACCTTGGAAAAGGGTGAAAAGTACCTGGGAGACTCTCAAGAAGTGACAGACCAATCAGAAAAGAAGCTGGCATTTGGTGACCACCCGCTGTGTGCCAAGCTCAATGGCAACACATTTACTATGCAACCTCACTTGAGTCTCACAAGCTTCTGAGGTCAACATTACCATCCCAAGGGGACAGGTTCAGAGACAGCTAGTAGCTTTCCCAAAGTCACACAGCTGGAAAACCATGGGCAGGACATCTGAACCTGGCTCTAGGAAGAGAAGGCCAAGCTACTGGCGTCACAGTAGATGCTAGGGACAGGGCAGAAAAGAGTTCAGAGGTTACCACTAGAGACCTCTTTTCTTAGCAGAGGCTTTATCAGCCTTGGCCCTGAAAATGTAGGAGAAGGAGGCCAGCTGTTTCTAGGGGACATTTTTCCCCCAATCAGACTGCCCCTCATTCCCTGGGAGGACGGTAAAAATGACAAAGGAACTGTAGATAAGAGTCCACTAACATGCAAGGAGGCTGCAGGGCTTTTAAGCACCCACGCAGCCTTGTTTTTTTTTAAATTTTTTTTTTAGATTTATTTATTATGTATACATCATTCTGCCTCCATGTATGCCCACACGCCAGAGGAGGGCGCCAGATCTCATTACAGATGGTTGTGAGCCACCATGTGGTTACTGGGAATTGAACTCAGGAAGAGCAGCCAGTACTCTTAACCACTGAGCCATCTCTCCAGCCCCCCCCCCGACCCACGCAGCCATTTTCCCCACAGAGGCTCCTACCCCATCTGCTCACACAGCTCCCAGCACAGCCCTTGTGCACCAGGGACCACCGTTAGCATCCTCGACAGCCACACAGCTCAGCTGCCAGCAGCAGAGGGGACAGATGGACTGGCCCAAGCTCTGGCTTCCCAGGCATGAGCCTCAGTTTCCTCCACATCTGTTAAATAGCACACAAGACTTCCACAGCGCAGAGGAGCTCGTCGCCTCTGAGACCCGCCCACATTGTTTTCCTCTTCAAGCCAAGCCACCATATAGCTCACTAACCACTCCAACGCCTTAAGCCTTAATCCTGTGGGGCTCCCGCTCTCCCCCAGAGAGGACAGGGGCTGCTGAGAAAACCACAAGGAGGACCTGCCGGGAGATGGGTGGGTCTCATAGCCAGTCAGTTAGGAGGAACAGGGTGCATCACCCAAGAGATTAAAAAAAAAATCAGGGGAACCCCCCCACCACATACACGAGGTTTGTGACTTAAATTGGTACGTGCCGAAAGGCAGGGTGTCCTTTCAATCCACAGGGTCTGGAAAGACCAGCGGGCCCCATGGGACTGCTGATGGGTGGGAAATCAGTGGCACTTAACCACCAGGAAATGTTCTACTCTGTAGAGGACCCAAAAGGGGTCAGTGGCAGGGACCAAATGCCACACAAGTTTTCTCCCTCCCTCTCCCTCTCTCTCTCTCTCTCTCTCTCTCTCTCTCTCTCTCTCTCTCTCTCTCTCTCATTCTATTCTGAAAATAGTACTACAGCAATGCGACCAAGCTCAGGCTTAAACTCTGTTTCCTGCCCCTTCCAGTTCCTCCTAAGAGATAAATCCAGCCACCTGCCCCCATACCTCTTCAGTCTGTCAAAGGAGACCTCCTTTGATGTCACCCTATCCCCCTTAGCCTTTGGTTAAGAGGCTTCCTGCCTCACCACCGCCTTTGCTCATGCTGGCCATTCCTGGGGTGTACTTGTAAGACCCTCCCAAGAGCTCCCGGAAACTGCGTCCACTCTGCTCTGCTTGCCCTATCCATCCCTCCTCTGCTCTGAGCACCCAGTTCCAGAAACCCGGAAGTCAGAGCAGACCTAGTGACACCTGGATCCCCAGCACGCAGCTCAGAGCCCTAAAGAAACTCACATCTTCCTTCCTTACACAGCACCAGAGATTGTGTCGGCGGGAGCTATCAAGATGCCATAGATGACCCAAGGCTGAACTTTGGGTGGTACTCTTGGTTTAGCCCCATGTCCTTGTGCCCAGAGAGAGGACGATGTGGAATCTTTAGCACTGTTTACAAACTCTCTTTCTTTTTCTTTCTCTTCTTTATTTCCCTTTTCCATTTATTTTTTGTGAGAGGCAGGACAGTTGTGGAGGTCAGAGGACGACTTGCACCAGTCTGGTCTCTCCTGTCACATGGATTGGATTCAGGTCAGCAGAGTTGGCCACAAGGGCCTTTACCACATAAGCCAGATTGCTGATATTTCTGTTTACAAACTCTTAAAGGGACCTCACCTTCATGTCTCCTGGCCACCTCCATCCTGCCAGCTCCAAGACAAACGTGCCTGCACAGGCAGCTCCCTCCTCGAAGCTCCAGCCCCTGCCTCCCTCCATGCTGCCCCTCCCATGCCCACCTTGTAGCGGGAATGTAATTAGGCCTTTCCCAGTATGGCAACCCCTCCACACAGTGGGGCTGCCAGTCCAGAGGGGATAATTTATGGAAATGGGGAAAGGGGTTTTAAATTATTCAATTTAAATGTAAATAGGGGAGATGGTTTCTCTGAATAAATTGTCTTATTTATGTTCCACCTGACTCCCCTCCCAGGGAAATAGGGAGCAGTTTGGAGCCCTCTGGAACACAGGGCCCTCCCTTCTCTTTAAATAATGTGGAAATGGGAAATGGTGTTCTGAGACACAGCAATGTCTTCAACAACCACTGGCTCAGCTGGAATCACAGATAGACAAGGGCTCACTGATGCCCAGCCTCAGGAGGACTTTAGCCTGATAGGGAAAGTGTACAGAAAGTCCCTCATCCCGTCTTTGTCTCCTCTAAGACAATGGCCTGGGCCAGAAAGCCCTGCTATTCTCCTGTTCTACCCTGGGTCTCTTTCCAGCTGAGTCCCAGGTGTTAGTAGCCAGCACCACACTTCCTGGAAAGTGTCTGTGCTCTGAAATACCAAAGAACTATGGGGCACCTACTCTTTGAGAATCTTTGTCCAGATGGGGTCCCCTAAGTATAAGGCCATTTGAAAGGGAAGCCCCTTTGTGTTTGAATGTGTGTGTGTGTGTGCCCTTGCGCACGCATGTGCATGTGTTTGAGTGAGTGTGTGTGCTTGAGTGATTGTGCGCTTCCTCTATGACTCTCTTACTTGCATATGGCATCCTATGAGTACACCAGGAGACAGTTGGGAAAAGTTAGGGTCTTGGATCCATCTACAATAAAAGCCTGGAAGATGTCAACTCTCTGAGACTTTTTTAGAGGAGCAGAAGAGGCTCCCCTATCCTACCAGAAAACTGCTCACTTCACATTGGCCTGTTCTTAACTGGTGAGGAGAGGGGCTTGACTTGTCCCATTAGTCAGGTCGTGGGGATGTAGCCAGCTGTGTGCATAGGCCCTGAATCCTGAAGAGACATCACAGCAAAGCAGGAGAAGAGCACGGAGCAGGAGGGGGAGGCACTAGCTGAGCAGTCGCTGCTGTCATCACAGTAGGACCAGTGTGTGGGCATTATGAAATCAATGAATCTTTTAATCGTTAGCCATGTTGGTTTCAGCCTTCCCCTTTGGAACTAGCGCAGTTCCTTCCCACTTAATTCTAAGAGCCAGGCTGTCGCCCAACTCCCAAAGAGCAAAGAATCAGACTGATGGCTCAGACCACAGGCTGTGTGGCAAGACCGGCCCACATATAACAAAGCTGTCCAGAGGCCATTAAGTCTTCCAGGGAGATCCAAAAATAGAAAGACTGCACAGACAAGCAGCGCCACCATCACCAGCCTCACTTGTCAGGCCGTTCTTCTACAGCACGGAATGACCGCTAACAGTGCCAGGCAGAGCTGGAAGTTCACTGGTACAAAGAGGTAGGGAACTTGTCTCTCTGGGGACTCTGGCATCCTTGAAATAGACCCTGCCACGCTTGCTGGTTGAGGAGCAAACATCCTTCCCAGGTTTGGGAGTAGGTTCTTCCTCACCAGTCATGCCTTCCCAAGATAGAGAGCGGAAGCTTGGAACCTTGACTACCCAGCCTCCTTTTCAGCTGGAGTTCAGACACGTGATTTAGATGCCACTGCTCAAATTGAGTTGTCAGAGGCCTGGTTTTAGAAGGAAGGGATGAGAGAGAGTAAGGAGACAATGCCCATCATGCTTGGCAGGGGTAATAATGGAAGATTCTGGCCGTTGAGGTAGATGTATGTCAAGATTAAGTTCCTGGCTCAGGAGTTTGTCAGCTGAGGGGGACAGCCGGACTGAGGTTCCACTGGCACCTGGACAGACAGCAGCGGCCTTTGTGGGCTCCCTATGGGCTGGCTCTGAGCACGGCAGCAGCCATTATGCCTGCAAGCTTAACCTCCACGCTGGTTCTCCACCCTCTCCAGCATTCGCTATAACTGTGTGAGACACCCAGAATTTTTCAAATCAAGTCCTTTTCTGCTTTGCCAGTCGGAATTGCCATAGCTTCAAATCCTGAGTCCATTCAGGCAGCTGTGGCAAAACACCATAGACTGGGAGGCTCATAAACAACAGGAATTTGTCTACAGACCTGGGGCTGGGGCTGGGGAAGCCAAAATCAAGAGCTCAATAGATTTGATGACCAGTGAGGGGTTTTAGGGCTTGTGGCACCACCTAGCTGTACCCTCACACCGACTAGAGACAAAGGGTCTCCCATAGGTCTCTTTTATATGGGTATTGATCCCATTCTCGAGAGCAGGTTGTCTCTGAGACACCTGAAAGACTCACCATGGAGTTGAGAATTTCACCATGTAAACTTGGTTGGGGATGAATCCAGACCCAGAACTGACTGATGTAGAAGGATACTCTATCCCTAAGGAGCCCTTCATCCTGATGACACAGTCTGGATGGCCCTTGTATTTGATGTCCACCCTCACTCTGGAGTCCAAGAACTTTGCTCATGTCTCTCTTTGGCAGTCTCCGTAAAAGCATGTACTTCTATTTACGTCTTTGATAGCCCTTCCCCCAACACACACACCCCCGCACGCACGCACATGCACACACGCACACATGCATGCACATGCACACGCACGCACGCACACACACCACTCTGAGACTTAGGCCACATCTTTTCTATCCTTACATCTCAGGTTTCCTTTAGACCCTCAGCTTAATGGTAGCTCATTCAGTATTTGTGGTCCATGATATTGCCACTGTCTTCATTACATGACATCGAAAGTCCAGGCTCAGACCAGGCATAGAAATGTATTCCTTCAATCCCAGCACTTGGAGATGGAGACAGGAAGATCAGGAGTTCAAGGTCATCTTTAGTTAATTATCAAGTTTGAGGCCAGCCTGGGCCACAGGAGACCCTTTCTAGAAAGAAAGGAAGAAAAAAAGAAAGGAAGGTAGAGAGGAAGGAAGGAAGGAAGGAAGGAAGGAAGGAAAGAAGGGAGGGAGGGAGGGAGAGAGGAAGAAGAGAAGAGAAGAGAAGAAAAGGGAAGAGAAAGGAAAGGAAAGGGAAAGAAACAACAGAGTTACACTACTCTAGGCTCTGGGCAGAGCAACACAGGATGATTGACACTTTCCCTACATTTCCCACCATCAGCCACTGGGTTCTCATTCATGGCTCCAGGCACCGCAGCCCCCATTAAGAATGCCCCTAAAATGCCACAGGTGTGCCCTCTGACTCCCCACTGGTTCCCTGCCTCTGCCTGACAGAAGGCCTTGAAGCACCTCCTTCCATGCAGCTGGTCCAGTACGGTTTGGACATACATGTTCCCCATAGGCCCATGTATTTAAATATGGATCCATAGCCGGTGACGTTGTTTCTGGGACCTGTGCAACCTGGTGAGTCACTGGAGTATGCGGGCAGGCTTTGAGGTTTATAGCTGCCCCTGCTTCTGGCCCTCTTTCCGCTTCCTGATCCATTTAGATGTGAGCAAGCTGCTGTAACCACAGCTGCAACCCATTCCCTCTGCTATGTCTTCCCCACCATGACGAACTGGATCCTTTCTAATTGTGAACCAAAATGAATCCTTTTCTCTTTACACCACATCTTTCAAGTATTTTATAATAGCAATGAGAAAAGTGGCTAACAGTGCTCTCAGCTCTGCCTGCTCACCTACCTCCAGCCCCAGAAAGGACTAGGTAAAGCACGTCCTTGGACACGGATGACGTTCTCGAGGCCTCTGGAGAGTTGTGCCCACATGATCATGTGGTCAACCCAGGCATGTCCCCCACCCTGGCCAACCCTTGTGCACATAAACCCCACTCTATCCCCTCTGCAGGAAGAGCAGGAGGAAGTAGACAAGATTTCTGGAATCAATTTCATGCCCTTGGGCATGATAAACAACCCAGCAGAAAGAAGCCCTGTGAGAGAGTTAATGGCTGTTGGGTAGCAGGATGATGCATCTCTCCCTGGGAAGAGAAGCCCAGCCTCGAGGCTCTCTCTGCTCAGGCACCTTTCTGCAGAATCCTATTCGCTTCAGAGTCTACACCTTCCCAGGAGCATCCCAGCCAGTGCCTTTCCCATGCCCCTGCAGCATACTGCCTCATGCTTGCACGGGGCTTAGACGGGCGTAGGGCAGAATGCAGCTGTCCACAGGGCGTCAGTCAGCAGCGAGTGTCAGGCCTCAGATGGCGTTAGACCATCTGGATCCAAACCTGGATCCTCTCCTCACTCTCTGTGGGAGAGTTGTCCTAGGTAGAATGGACTTCATAACGTTCTTCTGTTGTTTACATGGGACCTGACACATTAAAATCCTTAGTACTGTTAGATGTACCCGTGACGATGACTATGACAGTGAGTGCCTGCAGCCCCTGTGCTCTCCTTCTCCTCACGGCTACTGTGAAAAGTTGGCCATCCCCACCACAAGTAGGAGAGAAACCTGTCCAGACTCATGCTATCACCAAGCCCTATGAGTCACACATCAGCCAGGCCCCACTCCCTTATTTAAAGAGTGACCCCTGCCATCAGATTGGTGGCTACCCTAATTGTCATCAGAGCCTTCACCCAGTACGTGATGGAAGCAGAGGCAGAGATCCACAGCCAAGCACTGAGCCGAGCTCCGGGAGTCCAGTTGAAGAGAGGGAGGAAGGATTATATGAGTGTGTGTGGGGGGGGTCAAGATCATGACAGGGAAACCCAAAGAGACAACTGACGTGAGCTTGTGGGAACTCACAGACTCTGTAGAGACAGCTAGAGAGCTGGCATGGGATTGATCTAAGCCCTCTGCGTCTGGGTGACTGCGTAGCTTGGTCTTCTGTGGGGCCTCTAGCAGTGAGACCAGGACCTGTCCCTAAGGCATGAGCTGGCTCTTTGGAACCTATTCCTTATGGTGGGATGCCTTGTTCAGCTTTGATGCAGGGGGGAGGAACTTGGTCCTTCCTCAATTTGATATGCCGTGCTTTATTGATTCCTAAGGGAGACCTTACCCCATCTAAATGGAGACAGAGAAGGAGTGGATGGGGAGGAGCAGACAGGAGGTGGGGGGATGGAATGGGAGGAGAGGAGGGAGGAGAAACTGTGGTTGGTATGTAAAATAAAATAAAGAAAAAAAGAAAAAATTGAGTGACCTCTGTCATATAGCCTAAGTAATGTGTGCCTCTCTGCCCACCTCTGTCAAGTACCTAGTTTACGAATTAACTAAGTCTGGTTTTCCAACCTTGAAGGAAGTCCTTCCTCTCCCACAGAAACCTTTAAGAGTAGACACCTGGATGTCTGGAGGGACCAGAGCCTCTCACTCAGACCCTCTCCCTGCTGCGATGGCTGTCTTGTCTGTCTGGAATACAATTTGGCTTAGCCCCTCTTTTTCTTGACCCACCTCAGTTCTCCCTCTGCCCCCAAAACCTGACAATGACGATGATGGTAATGACAATATGAACAAGAACTTACCTTCCCCCCAAAATTCAAATAGGTACACAAAAGGATTTAGCAGAGATGACAGAGGCCAGTTCCAAGGCCCCTAGAGCCTTATCACTTTCCATTTATTCCTAGGACTCTGTAACACCTTGCAGCCCACCAGGCTGCCGCGCTAGAGGAGGGAAGGCCAAGTAGACATGGTCCAGTTGTGTCAGATGAGATCTCCTTGCACCAGCCTGTAACCAACTGGCCCCCAAACTGAGACCCCCCAAACCTAGATCAACACTGTTGCCCCCCAAACCATAGCTAGCTTTAGTTCAGTAACAGACTTCAGCCAAGAACCAGAGAATCCTCGATTCACCAGATTCTCTGGAGTAATCATAATCTTTGGTTTGGGGGTGATCTGTTTCCAAGTCCTAGGGAAAGCACTTAAGAAAAGGCCTGGGGGCAGGTGGGGCATAGCAAGATGGCTTAGTGGGTAAAGGTGCTTGCCACCTAGCCTGGTGACTTGAGTTCGATCCCTGAGATCACATGTTAAAATCAGTTGTCTTCTGATCTCTACATGAGTGATGACAGATAGATAGATAGATAGGTTAGAAAAAAGGAAGAAAGAGAGAGAGGGGGGAGAGATGGGAAGGGGGAGTGAGGGAGGAAGCAATCCGAGGGACGGGGCGTCTGTGCTTCTTGGAGGCCTTGAAGGAGCTACCCTTCTTTTACAGCTCTCCTCAGTTTAATTTCTGGGTCTGGGTCAGCCCAGAACCCAGTGTCAGCTCTAGCCTCAGCCCTAGCCCTTCCCCTTCATTGGCCCCTCTTATATCCACTGCTTGATGATATCCTAGCTAGGAAAAGCCCAGGCAATGATCTGCCCACAGTGGAGAATAGGTTCCTTGCAGACAAAACCTGGGGTGGGATCGTCACAGTAGAGAAGCATCCAGGGCCAGACACCCCACCCAGGAGTAGCAATCAGCCCTGGGAACCACAGCAAGGCCGCTTGACATTTGATGGGAGTCATTATCAGACACTTATTCCCAATCAGGCCTTGAGTGCCTCTGAGGGTCCCTCTACCGCCGCCTCGCCTGCCTCATCTCAGAGTATGGCTGGGAACACGGAGGTGTCTCCACAGGCTGGGCCAAGGTCCTTGCCAGCCTCTCCTTAGACTCTAATGCCTCCCCTCCTACTAAGGATCTCAGGGCAGCCATCAGTGGCTTCAGAGGCAGCAGTTAGTGGATCCTAAGGCAGGTCAGAATCAGACCCCAGAGGGTGCTGGGAAGGGCTCTGCCTCTCAGACTCACAACTCTGGGGAGGGGAGCTGTGAGCCCCCTGGGAAGATTCCTGCTCCCTTCTTCATCTTCTCCCAGACACAGACCAGAAGTCCTTTCCTGCTAGTGCAGCCCTGATGGGAAACTGTGGTTCAGGAGGTGAAGGCTTGGGCGCTCCCTACTCTCCAGAGGCCGACAGACAGCTCAGTTCCTCTCTTGCTCTGAAGAAAGGACAAGGATGCTTTTAGCCCCTGCTTCTCTCTGTTTGGGGCTGCTGAGAAAGTCATATTCTTTAATTTATGGGAAAGCACTTGATAAGTGTCTGCAACCAGATAACACAATGCAGGCAAGTTCAATTGAGCCATGCATGGACTCAGTGTGTGTGTGTGTGTGTGTGTGTGTGTGTGTGTGTGTGTGTGTGTGTATGTGTGTGTGTGTACCCAAGTCCATACCAGTATTTCACTTCCTGCCTCAGCAATCTAATAGCAATATTTCTTGGTTTGGGATTATCTGCAATTTCCCACTATCCCTGCCTCTATTCGGGCAGTGGATCAGCTGTATTGATGTGTTTCAGCATGAATACAGAGGCAATTCTGTGCTTATGAAAAAAGGGAGTTTTAAAAGCCAAGTCCAGAATCATGGCTTGGTGGGAGCGTGTTTCTGGCTTGTGCAAGATCCTGGGTTCAATTCCCAGTACTGCATGAAAGAAGAAAGCAAGCGACAGAAGGGAGGGAAAGAGGAAGGAACAGGCCTTGGCCTGGCCTGCAACAGTCTTTTATAACACACACACACGCACACACACACACACACACACACACACACACACACACACACACCACATACATTCTGTCAAGAAATTTAAAGATTCCAACAACCCAGTATAAGCTATGGAGAAGAGGCCAGTGAAAATGAACAATAGTCTTTCAGAAAAGCCAATCCAGAGGCTCTCTGGAGGAGGAAGTAAAGTCTGAGCTGAGTTTTAGAAGTCTAGGCATACAAGAAATGGCAGGAGAAATGGCAGAGGGAGGGGAGTATATGGGACAGAGATGGGCTCGTTTAACTTTTCTTACCAAACAATGGTAATTCTACTTTTCTCATGTAGAACAATCTAGGATGGGCAAGGCTTTCCCTTGTGTACTTCCATGTTTAGAGCTCATGTCACTTAAACCAGATAGGTCAAGTTTGGGAGGGGGTTGTTGGTGGTGGTGCTGTTTGGTTTTTTGTTTGTTTGATTGGTTGGTTTGGTTTTTTAGAGATAGGGCCTCTCTGTGTAGCCCTGGCTGTCCCAGAACTCACTCTGCAGACCAAGCTGGCCTCAAACTCAGAGATGCACCTGCCTCTGTTGGCAGGTCAGTTTTTAATAATTTTCATTTTACCTTTTCTTTTACATGTTTTTATCTACTCTGGGGAGGGGGTGCGTTGTGTGGCCCAGGGATCAAACTCAGGCCTTCAGACTTTGTTGGCAGATGCTTCTCCCTGACGAACTGTCTCACCAGCCCTAT
The DNA here is from genome assembly GCA_004026605.1 of Ondatra zibethicus. Lineage (NCBI taxonomy): Eukaryota > Metazoa > Chordata > Mammalia > Rodentia > Cricetidae > Ondatra > Ondatra zibethicus. The sequence continues at coordinate 98,596 of PVIU01000801.1, forward strand.
TAACGACATTTTAGAGACGAGGACACTGAGGTCCAAGTCCTTGGAGTGCCTGGAAGTGTCAGGGCTGCTGTCTGTCCATGAAGCCCTCTGCACTGAGTTCCTCTACCCTACTCACCACTGAGTCAGGGCAATGGCCTTTGGGCTTTGTGTGGATCATCAGTCAGTAGAGGGCAGCGGTAGCTTTAGAATGAGGCAGGATTGAGCCCAATCTGTCAGCTCCCTTGACTTGGGCATCTCCATCCCTGTCTGAAGCATTTAGCCTGTGTCTGAGAAACAGTGTTTGCTCAGTGCGTGCTAACCCGTTCCTTGTCCACCAAGATCTTCCCAGCTGCCTTTTCACCAATTGCCATCTTCCAGGATGAACAGAGTCTTCATTGCCCATTCTGTTACCTTCCGCTGTCATGTGACAGCTGACCCAAGTCACCGCAGCAACGTGCTTCTCTCTATGCCCAGACTTTACATTCTGAGGGCCACCAAGCGGTGTCCAGCCTGACCCAGTAGCTACCTGTTGAAATCCACTGCAGTTGCCAGGGCTCTCATTTCTATTAAAACTCCATTTGCCAAGAAAGCAGAAAGGAAATTATGAGCCTTTGCCTTAAATCACTCCGCCACTGAATTATTAAAGGGAAGAATTAAAAATAATCAGGCTTTTTCATTACACTTCATAGCAGGGAAATTAAAGGTGTAAGAATGTATTTTTTGCCTCGAATTTAAGTATTCATTTTGGAGATTTATAAGGGAGTTGAAATGATTCCCTGCATGCCTGCTTCATCTCTCTATAAAAGGGGGAAAGAGAAAAACCCTTGTAAAATTAAAAGGGAGATAGAGCGAAGAAGGGATTTAACATAAAGAAGTACAACGGGGTGTTTTGCATTTTAATACATTTTTTTCTGCACAATTACACCACTGAGTGATATGGCAGAGAGAGATTAGGCCTCTAGTCTCAGGCACTGAATGGTGAGGTGGCAGCTCACCAGTTATTGGGTAAGAAGGACACAAAGATAGTTAAGACAGGCCCTGGATCCCAAAGCCCTGGCTAGCAAGCACTCCTGGCTACTACACCCTCTTTTATTCAGAAAGGATCAGAATGAGTCACTAAGACTTTTCACAGAGAGAAACAAAAAACTAAGGCATCAGGGACTGGTTAAGAATGCTTGCTGCTTTTCCAGAGGACCAGAATTCAGTTCTCAGAACCTATGTACAGTGCCTCATAACTGTCTATAACCCAGCTCCACGAGTCTAACAAACTCTTCTTGCCTCTGAGGATACTTGTGTGCCTATCCCATCCACTCACGCAGACACAGACACATTGCACATATAAAAATAAATCTTATCAATAGTATAAGGGGCAGGGACCCATCGACGTAAGGCCTGGAGTCCATCAGGACACGCTGGCAATTTGTTGTCAAATCTGGAAGAAAGTTCACAGAGAGAAGGCGAACTGACTTTCCATCAGCAACCTCTCCATCCAAGAGTTCATGCTACGCACAGGAGTTGGAGAAGAGACGGGAAGATTCTGGAAGACTGCTCAAACTAGAACAGCAAGCAACTTGGAGGATAAAGGTGCTTGCCTCTAAGCCTAACAGCCCGAGTTTGATCCCCAGGACCTACACACTGGAGGGGGAGAACCAAATCTAACAAGCTGTTCTCTGACCTGCACATGTGTGCTGTGGTACAGGCACGTACTTGTGACACACACATAACACACACACACACACACACACACACACACACACAAATAAATGTAAGAAAACAAAAGTTTTAAAGTTTTTGTTTGTTTAAGATTTCTCAGAACCAAATCCCAAGACTCTCAGATGAAAGGATGGATAAGAAAGAATTTGAGATGGGCCCAGTTAAGAAAGAGGGTGAAATGGGTGCCCTGGGTCAGGTCACATGTCAGCATGTATCCCATCTCCTTGGAACAGGACAAAGCAGGGAAGTTCAGCTGGAGCAGCCACAAGGGGATTCTCCCAGCAAGGAGCAGCAGAATGCACAGAATCTGCCCCTGAAGGTAGGCCACAGGGCTCCCCTACCCCGGGAGCCATGCTGCCCAACTGGGGGACCCTGCACTGTTTTTCACCTTCCGGGAAAAGTATGGGAGCAGGACAAGACTCGGGTGTGCATCCACACACAAACATCATCATCGGCGATAGTTTGAGAGCTCTCAAGCCCTGATTCAGACCCATGGGAGAGTGCGTCAGATTGTTCTGGCTCATCCAGATGTGGTCCCACAGCTGGCCTGTCTATATGAGGATGCCAAGCCGGAACACTTCTGTCCCGTGTCCCTCTACCCACAGAGCAACAGCCACATTGGATCAGGTTGAAAAGGTGTGGAAAGGAGCAGCCCCTCCCCCAGGAACTGAGCCCTGGGTCCCCCCCTTCGGTAATGAATTGCAGGGGAACACCGCTGAGAGGTGTCAGAACAATTTCTATTAAACATAATTTCCTAATGAAAAGGTCACGAGGGAGCCCGGTGGAGCTAATCAGGATGGAATGTTCACTCCAACCACCCTGAGGGAGGGAGCTTAGCTCCATTCTTTTGGACTGGAGAGCAGGGGCCTTAGGGTGGAGCGAAATCCTGACCACAGATCCTCCCGTGCTCTTGAATGTGCTGTGCTTGGTGCCAGACGCTGGGCCTGGTGCTGTCACCCGGAAACTGCTATCATTATGCCCACCCTCAAGATGAGCAAACTGAGGCTCTGAAAGCCCGTGCAACTTGCCTGAGGTCACAGCTTTAAAAACCGGGAAGCACAGTGAGAGCCAGGATCTGTTCTATGGCAAAGCCAGGCAGCAACTGCCGCTCTCCCTCTCTGTCCCTCAGCGTTCTCTGTTCACCATGTGGGTACAAAGTCCCTTGAAGCACAAGCATAGCCCAGATCTTGGGCAGGCCTAGGATATCGCAGAGCCACCATCTGCTAGACTCCCACCCAGGAATCCCTTCTACACAAAGCCCCTCTCCTGTCAGTATCTAAGAATCTGGATGTCTGTAAGAAAATCATAGTTGGGTATGTGATGCCTTAGAGTTTAGCCCCGGCCCCTGATGAACCTGGAAGAGGCATACTTGTCCTTGCAGCCACCTCTGCATGCCAAGAGTCTTCCATGGCTGTCAACCACAAGCCTAGGCACACCAGATTTTAGAACCGGTCCTCAGGTTAACTCTCCCCCTGCCCATCACCCTGGATTTCTGATGCTAAATTTTTACACAAGGGTGGGGTCCACATGCTTAATAAGAGAATAAATTTTTACACAATGGTGGGGTCCACATACCTAAAACTAAGAGAAAAGCAGGAGACTTGGTTAGAAGGCTCACATCCCTCCCAAATTCTCAATTAGAAACTCTTTAGAAATTGCCTTGGACAGTACTCGAGGGAGGTGGGTGTGGGACTGGAGCAGAAAGGGGCAAAGGGAATAGATCTGAGGCTGAATAGTAATGAGCTCCAATCTCCTGCCACTCAGAGGCCCCTGATGCCACTAGGATCCAGCTGGGGCCACCTTTGGGAAGTTTCTGCAGGCTGAGAGCAGGCCTTTAGGGGCAGCATTTCACCATCAGCCCTACGTGCTGGGGAGAAAATGATATGAAAGGAGAGCCCATAATGCAGATGCCCCATCTCCCCGTTGTCCCCATCCCCTCCTCCCTATCTCTCCACACTTCCCGGGAGCCTCTCACTCTGCACTCCGCCCCAGTTGACTCCATCTCCCTAATCACTGGCATGAAGCTGTCTCACAGTGGCACGTGCCTGCCTACCCAGGACATTCAAAGCGGGGGAATAGCGTGAACTATGCAGCCGCCTTCCCAGCCCTCTCAGCTCTTCCCCTAATTGCGCCACAGATTCAGTTAGGAGGTGGCAGTGATGGTTGTAGGCACCCAATGCTTGGGTTCTCCATGATAGGAGGGGCTCAGTTCCTCAGCTTCTGTGCTGCTCTCCACCCCCAACCTCCCAGAATGAGGATGTTCCAGTCAATGCCCTTAGTCTGCTGAGATCAGCAGTGGTTCTTAGAGCATGTCCCCGCCCCGGTTGGCAGCATCAGTACCACTTGAGAACTTAGTAGAAATGCGGGCTCTCGGGCCCCAGACCTTATTTACTGAGCCGGAAACCAGGGGTGAAAATGGACCTGGGTTAACATGGCGTTTTAATAAGCCCAGCAGGCTATTCTGGGACATGCTTAGGTTTGAACCATTGAACTGAAGACGATCCTATCAAATGGCATTAATGTGATGGTACTCCCGTGGGTGCCCAGGGATGTGCTGAGAGATGCCACCTCCACTGCATGAGACCCACTGGCTGCATGATTGACATGAGGTGTGTGGGTGTGTGCAGAATCTACCCTAAGCTGCAAACTTAGCCTGAGAATGCCGGAAGCTCCAGGAAAGAGACTGTGAAAGGCAGGCAGACAAGGAAGCCTCTACAAATGCTGATAACAACAGAAATAATAGGTACCAAAATATAAGCAGAAAACAGGGGTCATGACATCAGTGAACCTCTAATTTGGAGATCATGTGTTCACCATGTGTTATCTGTGAGGGGAGCATAGCAGGACTAATTGTCCTACTTACAGGAAGGGGAGAGGCACCAGGACAGGGCCTCAGGGCAGCAGGCAGGAAGCTGGGCTGGGCTCCTTTCATTCCTGTTCCAGAACCAAGAAGCAATAGGCACCGAGGAGCTGGTGGTGAGGAGCAGCCCTGAGAATCCATGGGAGCACCTTAGCATGGCACCTGATGTCCATGTATAGTCAATGTTAGCTCTCGTTCCCTTGAGCTTCAGTGGCATCTCAGTGTGGGCCAGTCATCTGTCAACCCAAAGAGCCAATGAGGAGGGTCAGTGGGGTTTGACGTGGAAAGGGGAGGGAGTCTCATAAGGACCCCAGGAAGGACCTCCTGGTTGTCAGCAGAGAGTGGAGGATGGAGGAGATTGGAACTATGACCAGGATCATTGTTTGGCTGTGGGGAGAGAGGAAGGAGGCAGGAAAGGGGCACAGGAGGAGCTAGCAGAGGGCCACTTGACAGAGATGCAAGGGCTTCACTGTGCTTCTCCAAGGAGTGTCATGCGCTCTCTTCTGGTTGATGTCCACCCACCCTCTTCTCTATCTCACACGAGACCAGACTCCAAGCATGAGTCCAGCCCCTGGAAGGAAAAGCTAAAATTCCCCCTTTGAAAGCTCTCTGCCCCTCTACAGTGGGCAAAGGCCTAGCTCAGACTAGACCATCCTAGACCACCGAGACAACTCAGTTCCATCCAAGTACCTCAGCTTCCACCAGCCTCTCTTCTATACTTCCTGTCTCAGCTTCAACTCCCCCTCCCCAGCAGCTCTGACCTCACCTCCTGCCAGAAGTCTCTACTGAATGGCTTCCTGACTTCTGGAACTCCCATCCCCATAGCTTTATTTGATTTCTTGATCTTTCATTTTTGTGACCTGAGGCAAGTGACCTTGTGAGCTCAGCCCCACTCAGTGAGTGTCATGGAGATCACCAAGGAGTCTGGGATGCAGAGACTTCTGCAGCAGATGGACCGGGTTTACATTTACACCCAGATGCCATGGACTGCCTTCCCTTCTCCTCCCATCCACCCTGGCTCTCATGGTAATAATTCAGGATGTAAGGAGACATGTAGAAAGCAGGGAGTAGTAGGCAGAGCCCTGTTCCAGTAAAGAACCCCCAACCTAGTCCCATTCTTTCCCTTTGGGAAACAATGGTGTTGCTTTCTCTACAGCTTTTCCTCTAGGAGACTGTTGTCCATGCTGACCGTGGTACAGGAACAGTATATGGTAGACCTGTCTACCCCGAGTGTCTGCCACAGATGCCCAGCCATCCAGGGTTCTGATTTCCCCACAGGAAGAGGGATCAGAGGAGTAGGATGGCATGCTGGGCCAAATGAACCTGGAGAGTAAGTGGAATCGAGCAGTGGTGGCACACACCTTTAATCCTACCACTTGGGAGGCAGAGGCAGCCCAGTCTCTGAGTTAGAGGCTAGCCTGGTCTACAGAGTGAGTTCCGCGATAGCCAAGGCTACACAGAGAAATCCTGTCTGGGGGAGGGGGAGTGCAATGAGAGGGTTTTGTTAGGAAAATGATCATCCAAACCAGAGCCTTCTGACTGGTCCCCGTGCTGAAGGCCAATGCCCTGGAAGACTCCTTGCTGTCTTGTCTTTTTGGAGATCTGCGGCTGTGATGTCATGGCTGGAACCTGGCTTGAGGTGAAGCAGGTGGGAACTGTCCACAGCTTCTTTATTAAAGCGAAGCCCCACCGCCCTCCTGGAGCTGTCCGTGGTGCTGGCTTCAGATCCTGACTGGCCACTCCTGCCACGGGGCTCATTGTCGGCCAGGCTCTTGCCCAGCCCACAGCAGTGGCCCTTGCTGCAGACACCGGCACCAACATAACTCATGCTATGAGAGTTCTAGCTCAGGCCTTGCTGACACAAGCCGAGTTCTCAGCCAGCCTGGGTCTTGGTGCTTTATCCCGGACTCCACCCAGACCTCAGACTCAAAGCTGGAACCTTAAGTTTCCTCTAACTATGCTCATCATTTCCAGCCTTAACCCTAGTACCGATCTGAACTTATACTCCACCCTAACCCCAGAATGAACCTGAGCCCCAAAGCCTCGGGGTAAAGAATCCATTCCTCTTCTCCTCCTCCCCCAAGCCAGACTAGGAATTCCTCTTTATCCTTGATATCGCCCAACACTCTCTTCACAAGAAGAACAGGGAACAAAACCAAGCTTAAGAACACTGGTTTATGCACACACTAAGCTCAGGGTCTGCAGGAAGCATAGAGAGATTTCCAATTTCTTCAGCCTCACAGTACCAATTCATCCTCAAAGAATGAGGGGTTACCATCATGCACTGAGCACCTCTCCCATTGTATACTGAGCACCTATGCTACCGTGTACTGGGCACCTGCAGTGTGTACTGAGCACATATGGTACCGTGTACTGGGCACCTACAGTGTGTACTGAGCACCTATGCTACTAGGCACTGGGCACCCACAGTGTGTACCAATCACCAATGCTACTGTGTACTGAGCACCTACAGTGTGTACTGAGCACCTATGTTACCGTGCACTGGGCACCTAGAGTGTGTACTAAGCACCTATGCTACCATGTACTGGGCACCTAGAGTATGTACTGAGCACCTATGCTACCGTGTACTGTGTACTGAGCACCTACAGTGTGTACTGAGCACCTATGCTACTGTGTGCTCGGCACCTACAGTGTGTACTGAGCACCTATGCTACTGTGTACTGAGCACCTACAGTGTTTACTGAGCACCTATGTTACCGTGCACTGGGCACCTAGAGTGTGTACTGAGCACCTATGCTACCGTGTACTGGGCACCTAGAGTATGTACTGAGCACCTATACTACCGTGTACTGTGTACTGGGCACCTACAGTGTGTACTGAGCACCTATGCTACTGTGTGCTCGGCACCTACAGTGTGTACTGAGCACCTATGCTATTGCTTTACTGGGCACCTACAGTGTGTACTGAACACTCCAACCACCATGTGTTGCCTAGACCACCATACACTGATCATCTGCACCACCATGCACTAAGCATCTACTATTATGTGCTAAGCACCTATACTATCCTGTATTGATTGGGCTTAATAGACTTAGAGTCAGATATGGGTTCAAAGCCCAGGTTTGTTGTTGACTAGTTCAGTGTCCTGTGTAGACTATCAACCTTTTGGGACCCCAGTCTCTTCGTGTGTAAGTAGGTCATTCATCTACCACCCTGTGTGGGTTTGAAAATGTGATGATATAATACCAACTAAGTCTAGAACATCGTTATTTCTCAGTGCACACAACAGTATAGGTGCTTAGTGCACAGTGGTATAGGTTCTCAATATGCAGAGCTATAGGTATTCAGTACCTGATGCTTAGGCAACGTTGGTATGGGTGCCCTGTGTGTGGTGGTACAGGTTCTCAGTGAGTGATGGAGTCAGTGCTCCATGCATAACGGGATAGGTGCTCAGTGAGTGATGGGTAATGCTTAGTGAATATTGGTTAGGTCTTCAGACCATGGTGATAGATTTCACATTGGTATAGGTACTCAGTGCATGAAGGCATTAGATGTTTAGTGAATATGGTATAGGTGCTCGGGACATGACATTATATCTTTCATTTTCCCACATACTATAAACTCTGATTGTTAACAAGACCCCACTTTAGATCAGGAGGTGTTAACAGTCACCAGTTCTGACCTGGATCTAAGTCTCTTGGGCATCCCCAAAGCTGGGAAGAGGAGATTTTTTTTCATCTGCATAGGGCGTTGCCCCTTTCTAGGGCCCAAAGTTCAATTGGGTTACCCTCGAGTAGCCCACATAGTGGCCAAGCAAGCAGTGTGATGTCCTCTTGTTCCTTACTCCCAAGAAGGCATCTCCAGATAACACACCCGTGTGAACCGTGGTCTAACCTGGAATATTTCCCTTGGGAGAGTCCTAGAGCCAGAGAATGTAGCCCCAAGGGCTACCCCACCCACTCCTCAGAACTCACCTGGGCAGGGGACAGAGATGATGTTGGGAGAGCTAGGTGAGGCGGCACAGGTCTGGAAAGGCTTTGGGTGAGCCTGGGCTTGGCTCTCACCGTCCCTCTGTAGTAATTAACAGGCTTTTGTTCCTGTCCCTGATCTCGTCTGGCAGAGCCTTAATCATCCTCTTCCCTGCAATGAGCAGCCTTCTCATTAGGGCCTTAAGAACTTCTATTATAAACATGTAAATGGGACTCAACGAGGAGGGAGATATTTGACTGTTCCCGTTTCCTTTGTGCGGCTGCCAGCTCTGGGCTGCGCACGCTGGTGATTTCATTGCTCAGCAGCCCGGCGCCAGTGCAGCCCCCACCACCGGTCACCAGCCGCTCCATCTTCTCCTATCGGAATTTAATTACCTTCGCTGGGAAATGTTTGAGGAACCTTTCTCCATCAATTGATTCTGAAGTCAGGTTTTTATTCCAAGATACTTAATGGTGCTTGAGTCATCGATGGAAACCTAGGAGCAGGTGAACCTGGGGGGAGGGGAACCCTTTAACAACATTAGGAAGGGTCATTGCAGTTATGCCCCTGGCTCCTCCTGGGTCGACCTGTCATCCAGCACAGATGGATATGAATCTCTTCCTGAAGGTCCACGGAGCATTGAATTCATGAGCCTCCTGATCTGGACTGGATGTCCTTTCTAATGTCTGCCTGACATTGAGCAAACCTTAAAATAAAATACGCAGTTTCTTCCTTGATGATGACCTAAGTCTATCAGAGAGAAGCCAGGTTTACCACCCGGAGAAGAAGCTGACCACATGATTCCATATGATCAGCCTCTGCCCCAGTGACATAGTGTGACAAGATGGGCGCTCACTCCCTGCGGGCCCCAAGCAGTTAATACGCCGGACTCCTTCAACTCTGTAAACCGTTCTCCTTTGTATCTTCCTGCTCCCCAGTCCTCACTGACATCTGGCGTCACCCAGGTACCCCTTCCCTCCACTCCTTTCCTAAATCTTCGCCCCACACATTCCACGGAGCTGTTTCATAGTCAGGTCTTAGTGGTCGGCCCACTGTCAACACCAGAGCTTGCTGTCAGCCCCCTGTAGCGGGTCCTTGCTGACCACAGCTGGTTATTGGCTTAGCCTGCACATACTTGCGTTGTTTGCTCACTTGTTTTTGCTGTGCTGGGATGGAACCTGGGACCTGTGCAGGCTGAGCCAACACTCCACCTCGAGGCAACATCACAGCCGGAGTCTAACCCTTTGGATAGACTCCCAGGGGTCCCCCGCTTCAGGGTGGAGCCCAGGGTTTTGTAGATGGGACCCTCATTGCCCTGAGCACAGAGCCTGGAACAGATGCACACCTGGGAAAACCTGCTTTCTGGAATGGTCCACAGGTGGGGATGGGGTGCTCGGTGGCCTAACTGGCATATTGGGAGGAGGTGTGGGAGAGTGCAGAGGTGGGGAGCAGGCATGGCCATCATTGCCTGGTCAGTGATGGGGAAGCAGGGTCTGTGAACACTTTTTCCTTTATTTTCTGGCTCTGTTCAGCTGTGTGAGGTGCGGGGCTGGAAGGACAGTGCAGAAGGAAAAGCTCTCCTCCAGCAGCGAGGCATCCACAGTACACAGCTTCCTGGTACCTCAAGCAGCAGTGTGAGAACTCAGCAAATCCCGGCCATCCAGAGGGCTGGCAATCCCTTCTGTGACAAGGCTCAGCTCTCTGCCCTGGGAGTTGCTGGGATGGGAGGGGTCCTGCCTTCGGGGTTCTGCCTCAGCTCTAACCTTCACATACTAAGCCAGAGCTCTACCCCTAGGTCCCGTCCCAGCCCTGCTCCTATACTTTAGAAAGAAGGCATACAAACCCTTATTGTAGCAGGAATATCTTCTATAATTAATAGTTCTTTGGAACTTTTTGGTGGTGATGGTGGTTTGGGTTTTGTTTTAATTTTATGGTGGGGTCTCATGTATCCCAGGCTAGCCTCAAATTCAATATGCAACCAGGGATGACTTTGAACTTCTGATCATCCAGCCTCCAGATCCTGAGTGCCCCAGGATTACAGGTGTGTACCACCATTCCAATTTAGGAGGTGCTGAGGATGGAAACCCAGGCTTCAGCACCCTGGGCAAGTACTCTACCAACTAAGCCATACCTCCAGCCCTATAGTTCTTTACAATTATCCTTCTCTGTTACCATCACTGTGCAGTGTCTGTCTCCTGGTTGGACAGTGGGGAAATGGGCTGGCAATACAGCAGGATGCAGGGCAGTAGATTGGGTTGGCAGTGCGGATGGTCAGGGGATGATGGTTTAGTTGGTTGGAGGTGATAGCAAGTTCTGGGCTAGTTGGGGGATTGGTGATGTGTTCAGGCTACGGGTTAGGCATCATGTCAAAGGAAAGGAAAAGCTCCTGAGTGGTCCCAGGAGGACTCGGTCTTGACTCCTGTCTCTCCTGAGGAAGCTTGTGGCTCTGCAGACTAGACCCTCATAGTCACCTCCTGGAAGCTAGGAAGACAATACCACTATAGAGTGACCCCAACACACACAGTACAGAGCCGGGAAGACTCAGAGCTTGTCTAGGGACCTCTTAGACTTCATGCCAGAACCTTGAATGTCTGACAAGATACCACCTGATGGCCCAGCACCCAGACAAACTACCAATAAAGGAGGCTTGCAGAGTACTGGCCTGTCATGGGGACTTGCTCTTCTGCCCACAGAATCCTCCAAGATACGGACTCCAGAACAGGGACTTCTGTGGATGCCAGCTCCCATGCCACCTGGAACTCTCCCCAGCACGGCCCTCCCCCAGCACGGCCCTCCTGTCTGTCAGGACCATGTCTCAGCATGGTCCCTGCCCACCCTGGACCTCACGGACCTCACCTCTGACTCTGTCTCCACATCTCTTCTACCACATCTATCCCTGTTTTCTAGAGACCAGGACAGAAGCTTTCCCCACTTGTCCCGCCCTGCTCCCCTCAACCCCCTCCCCAGGCCTTGTAGGTGGCCTGGCCCACACCCGAGCCAGAGCCACCAGGACATTTCCAAATTGCATCTTCTGAGAATCAGAAAAGAAGATCTGGGGAGGAAATTGCTTTCTCCCTGCGCAGTCTAGATGGGGCTATTTTTCACCTCTTCCTCGCAATCTCAGTAAAAAAAAAAAAAATGAGAATGTGCCCAAAGCTTACGCCCTAGTTTGGACCAGACTTTGTCCCTCCTGAGGTCTACAGAAGTCCAATGGCTTCTAAGAAACCTGTGCCAGGAGACCCAGGGTGACATCCTAGTGGCCTTCTTGCAGTAGGTGCTACCCAGATGCCACCTGATCCTAGATTCCAGGCCTGGGAATTGTCCAGAGTGGACAGGTGAGGGCAGCCTACAGGTGGCGAGAACAGGCTCAGGTCAGGAGCGAAATGCCTGGCTACCCCTGCCATACAGTCGCTGCCAATGCCAGACCTGCTGCAGAGAGAGCCAGCCCAACAGAGTCCCAGCCCTGCTGAAAAGTTGCCCTTCCTCCTTTCCAGTCTTCTCACGTGGAAGAGGTGTGATGGCTCTGCCGTGGGCCCCTGGGCAGAGACTGGGGCTGGAAGATACGGAGGTCCCACTTGTCTGTCGCTGACTGGTCACACTAATGCTTCAGGTTGCTCTGAGTCCTTCAAATGTGCTGTTTTCTTCAGTCTCTGCAAAAATCTGTCATTTCATCTAAGAAAGGAGATTAAACCAGGTCTGGTGGCTCACATCTGGGAAACCGAGTCAAGAAGATTGTCAAGAATCTACAGCCAACCCTGAGTAGAGATTGAGATCTTATATAAACAAACAAACAAACAAAAGAGGACCTGGGGTTGTGGCTCACTTGGTAGAGTGCTTGTTGAAGGTATGCAAAGCCCTGGATTAGATCCTTAACACTCCAGGTTGTGGAGCAGGGAAACAGAAATGGGAGGTCCTCCTTAGCTCAGAAAGGTTGTGGAATGGCCTTAAATCACACAGCTGATGAATCACTTCTTTAGCCAGACTTAACATCTCTGGGTACATTGATACTGGGTATTAAATGCTATTCTGTGTTTTTTTAAAGGAGGTTTTGGGGGAGCTATAGCCCCAAATATAAATGGAGGACAGATTTCTTGTTTGTCTTTTTGGATTTTGAGATAGATTCTCACTGTGCAACCCCAGTTGTCCTCAAGTTTTCCATCATCCTGCCTCAGTTTACTGAGTGCTGGGATTACAGGAGTCTCCTGCCATGCACACTGGAGAAGGAATCTCAGGCTGTGCAGGCCCAGAGGCGCTGTTGGAGTGATGGCTTTTAGTATTTCTCCAATGATAATAGCGCCTGGCCTTTATTGAGTGGTACTCTAAGCAGATGTTCTACAGAATTAATTCCTTATCATATTAATTCATTTAATCTTCACACCAACCCCAGGGCAAGGCACTGTTACTAGCTGCAGTGTGTGTGGTGGGGAAACCAAACAGGAAAGTTACTTAGCTTGTTCAAGGGTGTGAGCCAATTAGCCACGGTGCCTCAGCCCTGGCACAGAGCAGGGTGCCGCTACTCCCTACAACCTTTCTTCCCAAGCCAGGGTGTTTATCAAGGGACGGAGGGAGACAAGAGACTGCGTTAGTTACTTTTCTCAATGCTGTGACCAAAGCAACTCAAGGAAGGCAGGGCTTGTTTTGAATTCCAGTTTGAGGGTACAGCCTGCCAGGGCCAGGAAGGCACAGTACAGGAGCATGAGGCGGGTGGCGGGTCACAGCGCACCCACAGTTAGGAAGCACCGGGCTGGTGCTCAGCATCCTTTACCCTCCTCAGTCCCACCTCCCTGGAAACACTCTCACAGCACAGCCAAAAGTGTGTGTGCTAGGTGGTTCTGCATCCATTAAGGTTGACAGTTCGGATGAACCATCTCAGGGACAAAAGGCGACTGCATGTCAGAGTGAGAATCCTGACCCCAAGGCTGCAAGATGCCGGATCCCTCTGACTCTCCAGCAAAGCCTCCCGTCCTCATCACTCTCTGCTCCAAAGTTTAGTCTAGGGTCTGAGCCTGTGGTGCTGAGGAGAGGAATGGATTTCCCTCTAAGAGGAGTAGGAATGCCCAGGACTCATGGTCACCTTCCCCATTCCCACTAATTATCCCTTTTGCTAACACAAACATCAGATGACAAAGGTCATCTTAGCCTCTATGATAGTGTAGGGAGCCAAGGATGTCCCCACCACACCGCTGCCAGGCCACACTGACTCTTAGCCAGGGAGCCAGTCAGAAGAAACAGCAGCAAGAGGCTGTCTCCTCTCATACAAGACATCTGACTTCCACTTCCTCTCCATCAATTCCTTCATCTGAAACTGGCTGCTCTCTCCAGAACCATCTCCACCACACACAACACACACACCTCTACAACAGTTATCTGCATGCATTCTTCTGCCTAAAGATTTTGAAATTGTTGAAAAGGATACATACAATACCATCATGGGTTAGAGAGATGGCTCATGCAGTCTGTGATCCCAGCACTGGGAAGGTAGAGACAGGAGGATCTCATACTTGCTAGCCAGCCAAGCTAGTCAAATCAGCAGGCTCTGAGCCAGAGAGAGACACTGTCTCAAAAATAAGGTGAACAGTGACTCGTGAAGACAGCCAATGGAAACCTCTGGCTTTCATCACACACGCATGTGCACGAATGCATGTGCACACACACATACACAGACCCACATATATGCGTGTACACACACACATAATGTCTCTCTCAAATGAATTAAATAAACAAGAATGTGAATGGTGCCTTAAGACTGATTATCTAGATGGATAGTTTTTTCACAATGATAGTGATGGGACCTTGTCTGGGAAAGCAGTTTAACCAGTAGAAGAGAAAGGGAGCAGGTGACAGAGAGTCAGAGACAAAGATGAGGTACAGAGATCATCGCCAAGAGAGATCTCAGACAGAGCCTCCATACTGCCAGCCACCGTGATTCCGTTAATGAATGTCTCCCAGCGTTAAAGCCATCGGGACGGTGAAGAGGAAACAGGGATAATGAGATGCAACCAGAGGGGAGGTGTTTAGATTCACAGAGTCTCTCCATTAGAAAGCAAGCTGTGTCCACCTGCCTGGGATGGTCGCTTCCACACCTACAACAGGACCTGGGAGCTTAATATCTAATAAATGAATGAATGCATGAACGAATGAATGCATGAACGAATGAATGGCCAAACAAGCAATGAGCACACACAGCTCTTCGGCACATGCTAAAGGCTTTCTCGCATTTGAACTTAGGAAAAAAATATCAGCCCATGGGTTCTCCTAAAAGAGCCCTGGAGGAAGGTGGAAGGCGATTCATTCTCTCACTCGTGCATTCACTCACTCACTCACTCTATAATGCTTGTTTTTACCCCTTCTCCGCAATCCCTGCCACAGATGAACTGGTGAATGTGATCTCAAAGTTCCCGGGTGTCCACAGTTTGGCAGAAGACAAGCTGCGTACAGTAAACCCGGGCAACTGTTCAGGCTCTGTCTGAGAAGTCCATGTTCCTTGTGAAGGGAAGTCCCAGAAACAGCACAGAGAGTAGAACTGGGCCTCAGACAGGAGGTGACATTTCAGCAGAGATCTGAAGCAGGCCAGAGAGTGAGCCAGGCAACATCTGGAGGAGAAAGGGCCCCATGGCTCCAGATGTGGCTGTCTGGCAGGGGTGGCTGGTGCACCTGAGGCAGGAAGGCCGGTGGAGCACTACCTGTGAGCCAGGTTAGCCAGCATGGCTCGCAGAACTAGACTGTTTCTCCAAGCTGGTGCTAGGCACAAACTGCAGGGTCACAGAGGGAGCCAGAGATTATGTCACACAGATGGGGGAATGTGGTTGGGTTCTGGGTGTATTTCATGTTCAGTGGCTTTCCTGAAGGGTTGAATGTAGATTATGAAAGCAGTGGCAAGTGGATGCCTTGTGGTGCCCTCTTAAAGCCCAGACACCTGTGTCAGGAACCCTGCACCCCAGCAAAGTCAGGACCAGAGACCACACACACACACACACACACACACACACACACACACACACACACCACAGAGCCAGCACACAGGCAATGGGACCCCGAGTGAGGAAGGTCTGCTGAGCATTGCCAGCAGGACCCTTGGGTGTTACTGCTTCCATCTGAGCCAAGCAAACCAGCTCCTTGCAGAGCCTCCAAGAAAAAACACAATGACACCAGGCTCTTTGGTGTTCCCAGTGCCCACAAAAGGCTGTAACAATCACACACTCTTGAGGACTGACTCTATTACCCTCTCACACAAAAATGTGCATGCTCATACACCCCGACTGTCCACAGCCACACCCACTGCACACCAGCAGCACCTAGGACTGCCTACCCCATGGACTCGATTTGCCTACAGGACCGTGATCTACACCTTGGCAACTTTGTGGACTGTCAGCAGAAATCTAGGGACACCCCAAGTCCCAGGAAAATCCCATTCTCTTTCACACACGCATCCAGACACTAATACTCACAAGTCACACATCTTCACACTTGATTTTGCATATCAGAGCTGGCTCCCTTCCAGAAGGTCCGGTGGGCAGCTCTGAGACCCTGCAAACCTGAAGTTCAGCCCCTAGAGTTCTGAGCACCTACTGCGAAGGCAGAGAGCCTAGAAGTTAATAAGATGAAAAGGTCCAGGTGCTTCTGGTTGGATTCATGTTCCCACTTCATTCTTCCCACTTAGGCACAGTGGTCAGAGAAATGAGTAAGACTCCCGACCTAAAGGGTCACTTACTCCATGCCAGGACCAGTGCCAGGCACAAAAAAAGCAACAAGAAGACATGCTGGTACCCTCTCACCTGCTCCAGAAATATTCCAGCATCCTGTAAGACATCCCATCCCATGCCTGCCTGTAGCCCTGCCTTCTGTGCCTCTCTAGTTTACTTACCCAGAAAGGTATCCATGTCTGTCACGGATGGTATTGAGGACAGGTCAAGGGCCCAAGAAGGCAGCCTGGCATCTGATGTCTCTGGGTTGGCCAGCATACCCAGCCCTCCGGGTCCTAAAGCCAGTGGGAAGCAGAGTGGGGGTGGAGGGAGGCCAGGAGCTGGCAGGCTAAGCGAGATGAAATATTGATGCCCGCGTCCTGGTAAAGCGGAGAACGCTGCTTGTTCATGAATAAAAGATAAACTGGAGGAGCGGGCTGGGCAGCAGATTAATTAATCTGAGTGAGCCTTGCTCTGTGCTATGGGGGAAGGGCACGGCGGAACAGGCAGGCTGTCCCAGCCCCAGGGTCTCAAGGGACCAGCAAAAGCCCTCTGTTCTAGGCAGACAACTAGGCCGGGTAGTAGCACTAAGCATGGGCAGATAGGGAGGGGAGTAGGGGTTTCCAGGTCTCTAGGATCAGAATCAGGCACTGTGATGTGCCTGGCAGAGGTGGGCTGCTTGGGGAAATGGTGTCGTGGGGTCTCTGAGCACTCCTGCCCTCTCAAGCCCTCCCTCGGGGAGTCTTAAGAGCCGGGACGAATGAGAACACGGGAGAGAGATGCAGGAGGTAGACATAGGGCGGCTAACATGGAAAGACAGCCACAATGGACACAGCTTTGATGTTGTTGGCACTGGTAGGTGTTAGATCTGAAAAGGGGATGGATGAAGTGGGAGCCACTGTGGCCCTCCCTGCCCCCGCATCCTATGACAGTCTCAGGACCTTGACTGGCCCTGCTTTAGGGTGACATGGAAATGCTGGCAGGGTGATGCAAGCCACAAGATTCCTGGACATAGTGATGGCCGTCTCACGAGGACACGGAGCTCACACCTAGTATTCATCTGTCACCCGCTGACTGTGGCAGCTTTCACAGGCTCTTGGCAGTTTTGTTTCCCAAAGGTGACATTAGGACAGGGTGGTGACATTCCTCATCATGCTTTCCATCCGCAAGGTCCTGCTGGAGAGCATCAGCCCCAGGCTCTGTATTGTCCTAATGAACCCTTGGTCCTAATGCCCAAGCCGATGACACTAGCTCTTCCACTGGTTATCTCCAGTGTGACCTGGTGACCCTTTGCTCAGGGTGACATCCCCAGTGTGACCTGGTGACCCTTTGCTCAGGGTGACATCCCCAGTGAGACCTGGTGACCCTTTGCTCAGGGTGACATCCCCAGTGTGACCGGGTGGTGACCCTTTGCTCAGGGTGACATCCCCAGTGTGACCTGGTGGTGACCCTTTGCTCAGGGTGACCTCCCCAGTGTGACCCGGTGACCCTTTGCTCAGGGTGACATCCCCAGTGTGACCCAGTGACCCTTTGCTCAGGGTACCATCCTGTTCGCCCCTATCTGTCCACAGACAGACAACTATCTTTGAAACTGTTTTCCGGGAGAGGGTCAGATCAGACTCCAGCTCACTTTAACTGATGCCAGCCACAGTCCCAAGTAAGTAAGTGACAGGATACCTCCAAATGGTCCTTTTTCTTTTCTTTTTTTTTAACCCCAGTCTGCAGCATTGGCCATGGTCAAGAACAGCTTCTGGAACCCATCCCAAGACAATCCATGGGTACTGGTGGTTGTCCTGTCTGATTCTGTGTCAATTTGACACAAGCTAGAGTCATCAGAGGAAGGAGCCTCAGCTGAGGAAATGCCTCCATGAATCCAGCTGGAAGCCATTTTCTCAATTAGTGATCAGACCCCTGGACTGGTGGTCCTGGGTTCTATAAGAAAGCAGGCTGAACAAGCCAGGGGAAGCAAGCTAGTGAGCAACAGCCCTTCATGGCCTCTGCATCAGCCCCTGCTTCCAGGCTCCAGTCTTTCTTGAGTTCCTGTCCTGGCTTCTCTCAATGATGAACAGCAACATGGAAGTATAAACCAAATAAACCCTTTTCTCCCCAACTTGCTTTCTGGCCATGGTGTTTTGTTGCAGCAATAGCAACCATAACAAAGCCAGATGGGACCGTGCAGCTGGCATCATACCAGGCTGGTTCTCTCCACAGCCATAGCTATGACCTCCACCTTCCTTCCTCATGAGCACTGTGCCCCCGCCCCCGGCTCCTACACCCTGCTCCTCTGGCTGGCTCAGGGCCTGCCCCATCTCTTCTGACCAGTGGGCATTCATCACGAGCAGTCTGCTGACAACTTCTGTGCTTTGTCTCGTATTTGTTATTTAACATTGCTTCCCGTGGGTTTGATCCCATCCCTTTCATTCATTCCTGGCTTCTCAAATGCAGGAGCAAGGTCATTTTGGTCCCTCCAGTTCTGCCAAAGCTGTGCACAGTCATGGGCCCATGGGTGTTTGCTTAGGTGCCTGGAGGGGCTCTAATCCCCATATCTCCTGTCCCCACCAGAGCTAGCCTTTCCTGCAGGCACCCACTGTGTGTGTTCTTGGGGACTGTCTCACCTCCTTCACAACCAAGGACATGTATATTTTTTCCACTGGCCAGATGGCAAAACCCAGGTGTACACGTGACCAAGGTCACACGGCTGGCAACCAACAAAGCAGGGAATGAGCCCTCATCTAGTCTTCGAGTTCTAGCCAGAACCTCCACCTGATGATGGGAAGATGTAAGGGGCCCTTAGCAATCCTCACCTCCTGAGGGGACGAGTGGGGGAAGGGAAGCAAGGTCTCCCCAGGGCTGGGAATGAGCATAGCTGGGCCTGGCCTGAGGGCGCCAAGTTGTACCCTCTTCCTGCACCTGCCCTTGGCTCAGGAGGCAGGGTCAAACTGTGACTGAAGGTCAGGGAGACTGGAGAGGCCGCCCTGTGGGTCAGCTACCAGAAGCTCATGAATATCTCACTATCCCCTGTGTCTGGAGCCTCGCGAGAAGCCAAATTGGCGGCCCTCCACAGACCATAAGTAATGGTAGATTAGGCTGGCCAGGAGAGAAACAGGCAGAAGATTGACCCCAAGAGGTCCATTTACTGTTCCAAGCACGGCTAAGCATTTTACCTCTGAACTGGGCCTAGGCGTACTGGGGTGAAGACGTACTGCAAAAAAGTAGCTGTGAGCCCGGAGTCTATTTCTGTAGTTACAGTGCCACCTGCTGGTCATTTAGGGCATAACAACACAATCCGATGTGGGCATCATAAAGCACACACCCAACTACTAGTATGGATTCATTCATCCAACGTTTCTGCAGGGCAGGCAGCACTTGAAGGCTGGTCACCCAAGAATGAGCCAAAAAACACACAAGCCTGGTCTTTAAGGAGGTTACAGTTGAATGAGGGGAAGGTGATAAGTAAAAGTGTAAAATACGCGTCAAAGGGCAGGAGGTGAGAGCGAATCTAAAGCAGACAGGGAGGACCTGGGGTGCCGCCACACAACCTCGCGGAGCCTGAAACACTGAGGCGTATCCAGAAGGTGGTGAGGAAAGAGTCGTGCTGATTTCTGAGCTGGCTCGTCCCAGACCGAAGCAGGAGTGAGTACTGCTTGGTAGGTCTGGAAACCCAACTGGGAGGGGCTGAGTAGGGCAGGACCAGAAGGGTGACCTCAAAAGCCTGAGGCTTTATTGCTGGGCTCAGAAGGGAACAAAACCCAGCATTATCCAGCCGCCCCCTCCCCGCACTGGTGTGGAACAGACCCAAAGACTTGGGCACACTAGATGGGGCTCCCGGTAGACCATGTCACTGGTCTTCTAGCTTGGACTCTTTGTCATGCTATTCTGGCTGAGAACAGCCTGTGGGTCAAGGAGGGATGGGGGAGGGCTGTTAGTGAAGCAACTCCTAAGCAGGAACCCAGGCAGTGGGGAGAGAGAGGGGGCTCTCAGGGGCACGAGAGGCGGACTCAGAAATGACTCCACGGTGGGAACTTCAGTGCTGCACTGAAACCCAGACCGGCTGGCTTGAGGAGATAAAGGGGACCTCCATTTGGTTGCTTGTCAGATGTCTATGGGTAGCAGAGCCTGGAATCAGGGTGGCCTGCCTGGAGTCACGCTCTGAGAGCCAACAGGACATGAATGACATTTAAGTCCTGGGACTGAGAGAGCCCAACCCCGAGGAACAACTGTCCGGACACCAGGGCCTCTGACAATTCAAGGTCAGAAAATACAAGAAACCAGGAAGGAGATGCCAGAGGGTGGTGAGGGGAACCAGACGGGCTGTGCCTGGACCCCAAGTCAGGAAAGAGAAGGGCGTTCCTGAGCCTTGCTCAGACCTGAGGAAAGCTTCCTGGGGCCATGGGGACAGGGGCACCCGAGTGGCCCCAATTACAAATTCGAGAGATAGATAAGTGCCCACAGAATGGGGAGGCCATCAGACTCCTCCTGAACTGTTGGTGAGATGGGACAGAAGCAGCCACTTTGGGGAAGAATAAACATGGGGTTCACAACTCAGGATTCCTGCTCCCTATAGGCTCCAAAGAGAAAAGCAGACTTTGTCCCAAACACTATAACAAGGAATAAATCACTTGCTTTCTGTTCCTTCTGTGTGCTACCTGCTCCTGGTTTCCTGATTTTACTTGACTAGAGGTAGCATCTCGTATGTATGGGTCACCTGCTCACCTTTCACCCCAAGTCCTGGTCTTGGAGACGGGTATTTGAGAGTTGGGCCTCCTGTCTCCTTGTGTTTGGCTGCTTTTGTCTCTTTTTTCAAAAATGTGTTTCTGTGATTGGTGTATTACATACAGGGCTGGCTTAGTAAAGGACACAACCCAAATGTCCATCACCAACGAGCAGATAAACAAAGTGTGGCATATCCACACAGTGGAATAGTGTTCAGTCACAAAAAGGAACAAAGTACCACTTCAAATTACCACATGGACAATAGCCCGAGAGAAAGAAGCCAGTCACGGCGGACCACGGATTGTGTGATGTCACTGATAAGAAGTGTTGAGAGGAGACTAATCTGTAAGTACTAACCTTCTCTACAGACAGCAGGTGTGTGGTGGCCAGGGCTGGAGGCAGGGTGGCTACTAACGGCTTCAGGGTTTTATACGGGGATGACAAAAGTGTTCAAGAATTAGGGAGAACTGAGGGTTGCGTAGCTCTGTGAATACGCTCCCAGCGACTCAACTGTACTCTTTTAAAGGTGATATTACAGAGTATGTTATATGTCAATAATACATTGTTTTAAGGGTTTGGTTGTGTGAAATGGAGGGTAGCCTCAGCACGGGTAGGAGGCAGACTACAGGAGCCCCAGAGTTCTTTGGGCTCGTGGATAAGCACTAGGGAACTAGGAACACACAGGGTCCTCCCTTCAAGGGAAGAGATGCAAGGCCTGTTATTTGCCCAGAAGGCTGGTAGTGCGTGTGCTTATTAGCCTGGTGACCTTTGTGCTATCTGTGTGGCAGAGACTTTTCCAGCACCCGATCTTCCCCCAGACCCTTATTGTAAGCTTGTTTTATTCAATCTATAAACCCCATCTTTATGGACATTACAATGAGTTTTAGTGAAGTCACATGTGATCTGGATTTAGCCTTGTTTGTTCCTCAAGGAGATTTACGTCTGCTTTGTTGTACACGCAGGGCAGAGTTAATCATCACCAGAATAATTTTCACCAAATTGTACCGTGCTTAAATATGTCTAAAATAACTCCTCAGGGTCAGACTCCCGCAGTTTGAACCAACACTGGCTCCTGAGTCATGCTGAACCAAACTGCCTTCTTGTCCCCTGCAAGCCTATGAAGGTCGCAAAGATCCCCACAGCAGGGGACGTGGGCACTGTTGAAGAGAGGGAGCAGGTGTCGTGGAGGGACTGTGGTCTGGATGCTATTGGTTCCTCCAGCTGTGACAGGGAGGGCACAAAACAGTAAACCGGCCCTGGAGCGAAAGTGTGCCCTTGAGAACAGCTGGCGGGCAAACCATTTCCAACAGATGTGGTGGCGTTCACCGGAGATATAAGGGTGCCTGAGCCTGAGTGGGAAGAGAAAGGGACTTTCAGCCTTGGAAAAAAACTCACTCCAGAACTCCAGCAGACTGCCTCGACTTCCCTAATCCGCTTCTGCTAGGTGTTGTCTGCATTCAGCTTGATGATGTCATCTCTCTGTTGCTATTTCTTCTTTTTCCTTTGATGTCTCGCCCTAGGTGACCCTCGGCTCTGCCCAGAACTCTATCAGGAACTCCAGCTGACTGCCTTAAGGGCTCTTCTCCAGTCCATTTCTGCTGGGTGTGTTGAGCACCAATTTCCTGATGTCTGTCTGTCTTTATGTCTATCTATCGCTATCATTTGCCACTTATTCTTATACTTCAGCTTGCTGTATGCATAATAGACTCATTCACAACCCAAGTGTGGTTATTGTAGATTGTTCTCCAGACCATACACAACACCACATAGATGAGCTAGGCTTGGTCTCACACACACACACAAACACACACACACACAAACACACACACACACAAACACACACACACAAACACACACACACACACACACACGTTTGTGATCCCAGTGCTGGGGAGACTGAGAGGAAAGGGTTGATGGCCAGCCCGCCTAGCTCAGTCAACAAGCTAGCACCAGGCTTCCGAGAGACCATGTCTCAAGAAAAGATCCTGAAAAACAACACTAGAGGTTGATCTCCTGCTTACACACACACACACACACACAGAGGGGAGAAATCTGCCCAGCCTAGGTGGGGAAAATCTGGGTGGGTCCACACCATATACGTGCACAATCACGCATTTATTCAGGAGCACATTTATGCAGACGCATTTACATACCTACAGACCTTCACAAACACACATGCATGCCTAGACACGCATAGGAAAACGTCTACTCATGTGCTCACATGCATTCACAGACACGTAACACAAATGCACATGCACACACAGGTGCAAACACACATACTTCCCCTCCTAAACCTGTGATGGCTCGCGGGCTAGACTGTGTTGGAAAGTGGCCTCAAGGAGACTGGATAGGGATGGAGCCCTGTTCCCCATGTGAGCAGCCAAAGGGGAAGAGCCAGGTGGTCCTAGAGGGCTTTAGGGCCTGGGAATGCTGGGAAGATGAGAGGTCTCACCTGCTGGGCCTGGGAACTGGGAGGAGGGGGAGGCAGTGAGCTGGGTCTTAGAACTGGGTGGCTTCAGGGAGTGGGTAGGAGTTGCCATGTGCAGAGACAGTGAGAGACGGGTGACATGGGCCAGGCCATGTCTTTTCTCCACTGTCCCTCTCCACCTGGGAGGCGTTGGGGAGAAGGAGGGTCTGGAGGAGACGGCTCAGTCAGTAAAGTTCCTACTGTATAAAGATAAGGAGCTTAGTTACAGTTTCCAGAACCCACATAAACAAGCCAAATGTGGCTGCACATGTCTGTGACCCAGCACTGGGGACGTGGAGAGAGGTTGGTCCCTGGAGCTCGTCACCTAGTCAGTCTAGCGGAACGCATGAGCATCAGGTCCAGGGAGACACTCAGCCTCAAAGGAAGTGGATGGTGTCCTGAGGATGACCCTCCACACATGTGTGCACACATTGTCCATACACATGAGCATGCATGTGCTTTCACTCTCACGCATACATAAGCACACAAAAATGAGAAGTGTTTAGCTGGTGGGGTGTTCACCTAACTTGCACAAAGCCCCCAGTTTGATTCCCAGCACTGAATAAACAGGATGGTGCATGGCTGTAATCTCATTCCCAAGACGTAAAGGCAGGGACTCATCTTCAGTCACAGACAGAGTGTGCAGCCTGGTATTCGTGAGACCCTGCCGCAGAAAACAAAACAGCAAAGGTGATCTGATCATACGCTAGTATGCTAGCCCATGTAAGGAAGAAAATTTCTACAGGCCCAAGGTTGGGAAAAGGCAAAAATGACATAATATATCATTTTCCTTCATTTTTATACAAAAGCGACATATATGTGTGTGGTGTTTAATTTCATTTATCCCCATGGTGCAGTCATGAGCTGGTCTTTGTACAAGCCATGAGGACTTTTCCAGAAAACATTAACGGGGAGGGAAAACCTGCCCTGAATGTAAATGGTGCCAGCTCCTGGGCTCCAGAGTGGCAGGGGTGGGGGGGGACACCTAGTGAGGGCAGACAGCCCCTGTTCCCTGGTCTCCTGCTGCCTTGGAGTCACCTGCCACCGTGTCTTCCCAGCTACAGTGAACTGTACCCTTACACTGTAAGCCAAAACATGCCTCCTCTTTCAAACTGCTTCGTTCGGGCTTTTGGTCACTGCGACCTGAAGAGTAAACAAGATAAAATTAAGTTATTAAAACCCTGTATACGAAAGTCCTAGACAGGATGCAGTTTAAATTATTAACAGTTTAATTTCTCAGCAGGGGTGGAGTAGGCTAAAGGCATAAACATGCTTGTGTGTGTGTGTGCGCGCGCGCGCTGTGTTACTGTCCTTTTAAATGTGTAACACGGAGCAGATAACATGTAAGTGATAAGGAAAGAACTTGTCAAGCCCTCCTCAGCTCCAGCCTTCCCAGGTCACAGAGCCCTGCGTAGCCACCATCCTCCCCAGCCCTGACAACTCTGTCCCTTCACCTCAACACAGCATTTGGAAAGCGGGTGGCATCCATGTGACTGCGTGTGGCTCTGTGTGGTGTGGCCTACCAGGAAAGATGGAGACGGCTCTGAGCGGTGTCCCCAGGAGTATGGATAGCCAGGCCGGCTGGAAGGTGGTCCTCCTTTAGGTCTTCTTTGCTGACCCTGGAAAGTTCCGGGTCAGTCTGGGGACAAAAGAACAAGTAGGAGGATGGAGGGAAAGAGTCAAGGAATGCTCCCCCATGCCCAGTTCCCAAGACAGCCATGAGTCAAGCAACTCTACGTGCAGGCTCGCCCCCCCTCAGAAGGGCCCACAAGGCATCGTGAAGCCCATTCTTCACCCCCATTGAGAAGTCTGAGGCCTGCAGAGGCCAGCAGATGGCCACACCCCCTGCCGGGACCTGACCTCACTCCCTAAGTCCACAGTCCATGCTCCCTGCACCCTGCCCCGCTTAGCTCCTGCTGAGGAAATAGAATCCTAAGTGGGAACTCCACAAGCCCCCAGCCCTTCTCTGCCTCACTTTCTGGCTTGCCAGCCAGCCAAAGATCTGTGACTGTGGGGCCCCTGGGCTGATCCCTACCAACAGGTTCACCAGCAGCGCCTGTGTCCATCCGGAAGGCCACTACCCACAGATACAGCCCTTCCTCTCCGTCTTGGAAGGAGAGAAGCACATGATTCAGAAAACACAGAGGCTGTGCCTCTTTCCCCTACAGCTTCTCACCCCCTACCCCACCCCACCCCCGTACGTGACCTCTGCCCTCCCAGGGTGCATCTGGAGTATCAGGGCCCTGAAGACCCATCAAAGTACTAGGGCATCTCATGGTCCCTAGAACAGCCAGGAGACCTAGAACCTGGAGGCCACCCTTTCCCCAGCCTCAGGAGACACATTCAATGCCCACAGCCCAAGAGGACCCAGGTTACAAGTGTCCCAGCCTGGCCACTGCATCTAGTTTGGAGTCACCAGATGGGCCGACAAATGACGAACAACCATCCATCCCTTCTCCGCACACCTCCCAGCTCCTGTCTCTGGGATATAAAAAACTTTCCAGAAACTTTGGGATGCTCCTGGCACAAAAATGCTGGGGAATCAAAGACAAAACAGAAAAAGTGGGGCGGGACAGTGGAGAAAAGACATGGCCTGGCCCATGTCACCCGTCTCTCACTGTCTCTGCACATGACAACTCTCACCCACTCCCTGAAGCCACCCAGTTCTAAGACCCAGCTCACTGCATCTCCCTTCTCCCAGTTCCCAGGACTGGCAGGTGAGGCCCTTCATCTTCCCAGCATTCCCAGGCCCTAAAGCTCACTAGATCCAAATGGCTCTTCCCCTTTGGTGGCTCACATGGGGAACAGGGCTCCATCCCTGTCCAGTCTCCTTGAGGCCACTTTCCAACAATATCACAGGCTAGCCCACAAGCCAGCCATCACAGGTTTAGGAGGGGAGGCACCTATGTGTGCATGTGCATTTGTGTTATGTGTCTGTGAATGCATGTGAGCACATGAGTAGACGTTTTCCTACGCGTGTCTAGGCATGCATGTGTGTTTGTGAAGGTCTGTAGGTATGTAAATGCGTCTGTGTGAATGTGCTCCTGAATAAACGTGTGATTGTGCACATATATGGTGTGGACCCAGCCAGATTTTCCCCACCTGGGCTGGGCAGATTGCTTCCCACTCCATGCCAGTCACAGCAGGAAGAGGTTGCCCAGGTGCCTTCAGGGACTGAGAGCAGCCCCTAGGGACAAACAGAGCATTGCTCAGTCCCCGCCTCCTGTACATCATGCCCAGGCTATCCAGGCCCACTTGCTAGGAAGGCCTTGCTAAGGCTAGGGGTCCCCCAGGCCTGCCTCAACTCCTTTCTGACCTGAACTGACTGCATTCTGGCCTCGCCACTCCCCATCCTTCTCCTGGTATTTCAGTGCCTCTTGGGTCTACAGAGAAGAAAGCTCTTGGACACCAGCCACCGAGGCTGCTTCCACACAGCTTAGCTTTTCTACCCGAAGCAGGGAGTCTCCAAAGCTGGCCCTGACGTCATTAACTGCTGGGCCCCCCAAGTACTTGTACTTCCAAGTCAAGCATTTCAAGCAAGAGGCCCCCTGCTTGTTTGCAGAGCCAGGAGCAGGGCAGCAACTGCACAGAGCGGAGGACCGCTCACCTGCCCGCTCAGAGGCTGTTTAGTTTGCATCTCTGTTGCTGTGATAAAACACTAAGCAGAAGCAAGCTGGCGAGGAAAGGGTTTGTTTCACCTTACACCTCTAAGCCACAGCCCATCCCAGAGGGAGGCTGAGACCCGACTGAAGCAGAGACCATGGATGAATACCGTCTATTGCCTTTCTTCCCTGGCTTACTTGGCTGCCTTTCTTACAGAGCCCGGACCCACCTGTCTGTCTGTCTTTGTTTGTTTGTTTTGGTTTTTTAAGACAGGGTTTCTCTGTAGCTTTGGAGCCTGTCCAGGAACTTGCTCTGTAGACCAGGCTGGCCTTGAACTCACAAAGATCCGCCTGCTTCTGCCTCCCGAGTGCTGGGATTAAAGGCGCGCGCCACCACCTGGCCCACCTGTCTAGGGAAGGCACCACCCACAGTGGGTTGGGGCCTTTTGAGTCAATTAGGAATTAAGAAAATGCCCCCACAGACATGCTCACAGGCCAATCCAATGGAGGCAGGTCCTCAGTTGAGGGTCCCTCTTCCCAGGTAACTCTAATTTGTGGACAAGTGACAAAACTAACTCAGAGGCAGTGCTGCCCCCTCCCATCACCCTCTGGGGCTTTCACAAGATGGGAGTTTCAGGAATGCAGGCTTCCATCCAAATATTCATACATACGAGCATACATGTATTATTAGTTACATGTATCCAATAAAATATATGTGTGTGTCCATATGTCCACCCATATATAAACACACATCTAACCATCCAGCAATGTGTGTTGCCAGAGGTCCTAGTCCCTCAGATCCTGACATGGGCACATTGAGATCTTATCCTTCTCGTCTCACAGTGGGAAAGAATCCAGGAGCAGGATGCTTTCCAAAGCTCGTCATTTGACAGTGCTGACTAATGGAACTTCCTGCAGTGACACCAGCATCCTGTATCTGCACTGTCCCCCGGGGCCTATTGTCTCTAGCCACACACGGTCACTGAGCATCTGAAAGGGGGCTAATGAGGAACTGAATTTCCCTCTTAATATAGTTGTAATGAACTTAGACAAACTGTCATGCATAATGGACATGAGTAGCTCTTGGGCCAGATGCCACGATTGTAAGAGCAACATCCATCCCCATGTATACACACACATGCATGCATATATGCATATACACATACATGTACATATATCTAGCCACAGAGAGGGAAGGGAAGAATCAGGGAGGGGATACCATCTGGTAAGTCCAGGAGAGATTCCAGGATACCCTCTTAGCAAGTATTTATTGAGGGCCAGGAAGGGCCGCACCCTGATGATGCAGCAGTTGACACACAAGTGGGGAACACAGCTATGACCAGGTGACATTAGCCAGGTGTCACCCATCTCAGACACCGTGAATCAAGGAAAGCTCCACGGAAGAGGAGATTTCCAAGGTAAGGCATCAGATAGAAACCGTCAGGAAGCAGTTTGTGCAGGCGCTGTGCGGCCACAGTGGGCCCAGGTAACAAGCATGTAGAGGAGCCCAGCACACAAGCAGCAGTGGCTCAACCCCTCCCAGTGGGAAGCACACACTGGCCCTCCCCAGAGGAGGAGGACAGGCACTGTACCACAAGGGCCACCATCCAGACTGCTCATTCCTCTCCCCTGACGTCTGCTGGAATGTCTCCACCCACCCCATAAACATGATTTGGAAAATCTCTTGTCACAGTCCCTAGCCCAGCCAGCAACTCTGCCCTGTGTCCCCTCTCTGAGGTCACCAAGAGGTAGAGAACAGGCGTGACCCCAGCTCAGGGACACAGACAAGGGAGAGCAGGGCAGGGAGGGCCAGAGACAGCAGGAAAGAATTTGACAGCCAGGCCAAGACTGATGGGAAAAGACATTTGACAGACAGCCCAAGCCAACAGGACAGACAGGCCAGGGACAAAGATTACACAAACAAGGAATAAGGACTGCAGCGCACAACGCCTGTCTGCACTCTGTGCGCTACCATACAGTTCACGAGCTTCGGGCAAGGGGCTGGAGGTTGAAACACACAAAGACACACAGAGACAGCACAGACAGAGAGACAGAGACACGGACCTCTCTAGTCACCAGTAAGAAGCCCGTTATTCAATAGCACCATGGAGGCTTATATACCCAACAGTCAGGTGGGCCAACAGGTGAAAACTTTATCCTCTGATCCTCAAGGTAAGGCAACACCTGCTCGTGAAGCAGAGCTGGTAAACAATTTTGACACAGCTTTCAGTAACTCAAATCAGAAAGTAAAGATCTCTAGCAGTGAAGAGCAGCTGGAGGCCAGGACTCCAAATGATCCCAACAAAGGACAAGTCTAGGCAATCAAAGACAGCACCAGGACGTCCAAGGTTAGAAAACAGACTGACAAAAAGGCAGCCTGTTACCCTGGTCATGGTGAAATAGAATCTCCCACGGTGCTGAGCTGTCACATTCACTGTGTGCATTTTCAGAGATAGCCACAAGGGGGCAGCATTGGTCCAAGAAAGTACACAAGACCGGAGGCTCAGGACGATCAAGCCAGACTCTCTGAAGTCCGTAGGAGATGACAGACCAAGAACATCCACATTCTAAGCTGGAGAGTCCCCTTTCCTTGCAGCAGTATGTCCTCAAACTAGGCCCGTGCCTCCACATTCCCCGCCCCCAGCCTTGTTCACTATTAACATCTCGGTCCCCACAGATCTGGGGTCTGTGCTCAGCTCGTAGAGCAGAGCTTGGCGTCTTCCTCACGAGCCCTTGGGTTCCGAGCTTGCCACCTGCAGATCCAGGAGTCTTAGCTGACTGTATGCTCAGCAGCAGTGTGCAGGGCTAGAAGTACAACAGACCTGAGGCGGCATTCACGGAACCAAGCAACAACAGGATGCGATCTTTGGAACATCTTTGAAAGGGCGCTTAAGAAAGCAGCGCAAAGCAGGAGGAAGAGCCCCGTGGAAAAGCCCCGGTTACAATACCCTCAGTGACACAGCAATGCTAACATACGCTTTGTCATCTCTAAGTCAAGTGTCTTGTGTAACCATACCCATTTTGCAGATGGAAAAACTTGTAGAGACTCCCATGACTCTTCTCTTCCTCCTGAGTCACAGCCACACCCACCATCTAGCCTTGATTCCCAAATGGTCCTGAGTTTCCCCGCTGGCCTTCAGACCAGTCCATCCACTGCCTTCTCCTGCCCCGCCCCCAAGTCTGAGCTACGTCTGTAACTAGGATCTTGCACATCTAGGCAAGCGCCTTAAAACTGAGCTGTATCCCTGTGAGACCTATTCTTGGTTTTCAACTTGACTACATTTGGAATTAACTAAGGCCCAAGTGGCTGGGTCCACCTGTGAGGGTTCTTGATTGAATCATGTGGGGGGAACCCACCCTAAATCCAGATCATTTAAGGTCAAAAGGCCCACCTTAAGTCTGGGACACACTTTCTGGTGGCAGCCTACATATAAAGGACTTGTAAAGGCAGCCTACATATAAAGTTTGCCTGCTTGCTCTCCCTCTTGCTGGAGGGTCCATTCCTTCGCTGGCATTAGAGCTACTTCTTTGTGACTGCAGCATCTGCTGAAGACCAGCAGAGACATCCAGCTTCGTGGACTCAGCAATTGCTGGATTCCTGGACTTTCCGTTGGTAGGCAGCCATTGTTGGAATAGCGGACCACAGCCTGTGAGGCATGCTAGTAAATTTTATTTGTATGCAGAGAGAGATTCACTGTGTCTGGTCTGTTCCTCTGTAGAACCCTGATGAGTACGGTCCCAAGCTGATTCTGATTTCAGTGTCTTGAGGTGTTGGCGATTGCAGCCCACCAGACCCTGAATTTCTTGTAAATCACTTGTTTTCCTCTGTTTCTGAGCAGGAGACCTTGATGGCAGGAAGTGGGTTCTGATAAGGCCTGCAGCTGAAAGATCCCGAGAGCTGGGAATGGCTAATGATTCCTATAAAGTTTCTCTGGAGCACAATAAACTTGGCATTCTTGTATCAAGGATGACCCGTGTCCTGATCTCTCTCTTCCTGTCTCTGTGCATGTGCTTTGAAGTCTCCAGGCACAGATCCCAGCTCACGTACCGACCTGTAGTGGCATGGGTACTACAGGCATGGTACTGTAGAGCGTGGAGTAGATGCTGTTTTACATTGAGGCACCTAAAGTTCTAGGTACTCAAGATGATTTTGCTCTTGCCACTGACACATGTGCACTGTGTGGCCCCATGCCTGAGTCAATGGCCCTCAACCAGGCACCTCATCCTGTCCCCTCTGTCTCCACCATGTTTCTAGCCTCCCAGCCCTGCCTTGAAGTCGATCCCTCATCCCTGGGTCATGCTGCCCTCATCCTTCCCTTCTCCTTGTGACAACCCCAAACTGCTTCCTGTTGCTACTGAGCCTATGGACACTGCAGTCTGAGAGGCAGGACTAAAGGTCCCCTCTAAAGGGACATTCAAGCTCCTCCCCAATGATCTCCCAATAAATTAGAAATCTCCCCCACACCCCCGCAGGAAGCTTGTGCTGGAAGAAGGAAAAGACTGTGACCTTGCAGCCAGCCACAGGAGGCTCCCGTCTCTCAGAGATGTCATACAGCTCTGACACTCACCAGATCATCTTGCAGGAGGGTGGTGCTGAGACAATGAAGAGTCAGTGATGGATGGGACCATGCCTTGACCAGATGGGTGTTCCTTCTGCCTTCTATTTAAACTGAAGTTTCAGTCAGGATCCCAAGATTTTAAGGATAGCTATCAGTCATATTGGATCGGGGCCTGTCCATCTGTCCTCAGTTTACCTTGATTTCTCTTTCAAAGGCCCAGACCTCCAAGTACATCTGGTCTACCTGGGGTTGGTATAGCATATGTATTTGTGAGGAAAACACAATACAGCCCATGAAGGACCCCAAGCGGGCACTGTCATTGCCCTTGCAGAGCTTTGGGGCATCAGGGAAGCTTTGTCAGGTGTTCAAAGCACCTGCTCCTTAGCCACACAAAGCCAGTGCACAACAACTATGACCATCCAAGGACACAGTGGCTACTACTGCCACCAAGGAAGTCAACGTGATGAAAGCAATTTCTCTGGCCCACTGTTCCAAATGGAATCATCACAGCCCTCCCTGATCCACAGGCTCTGTACCCCTTGACCCCTACTGTCCAGCGGGAGTGTGAACCATGCCCGGATATCACCCTCTGGCCCTGGCCTTTTGCTTCCTTGTAGATTACCCACTGTACCGAAGACAGGGGTACTCACTGCTGACTTCTGACAGTGGGTGTAAGAGGAAGAAAGTAAATTCCAAGGGTGAGGATGGTGGGGTACTGAGCGTCAAAGGAAGCTTCGGGGTGACTGACGAAGGTTCTGGCAATTTCCCTGAAAGCAGGGAAAGTGGTGTGGGGTATTCACAGGGAGAGTGTAAAGAGACAAGCCCCTCAATGGAGTCAGGGTAGCGTGGGCAGCACCACGGAGAAGGCAGGGGTTGCCTGCTGCAAGAGCTCTGGGAAGTGTCCAGGTAAGAAGAGTGGAGATCAGACAAGGTAAGGACAACGGGGTGGGGTGGGGGGGAAGGAGGGGAAACACACACAGGTGACCAACGGCATGAGGAAGGGCTGGAGGAAGAGATCCCCAGAGTGGTTCCTGGAAGAGGGAGGGAGGGAGAAGCCAGGAATCTAGGCTTGGATACCTGGAGGTCAGCTTGTCGTGCCTATCCCAGGGACATGTCAGGCAGGTCATAGATCGATGGACCTAGAGGCTTCCGGTGATTCTTTACTGGGACTGTCACTCAAAACAACCACAGTCTTACGGCAGGACAGACACCTCAAGAGGTAGGGTGGGCAGGACCAAGGTCTGGACCACACTTCTTCAGACAACAGATCCTAGGGCTTTTGGAGCCTCTGTGTTTGGCAGCGGTAGCAGAAGCAGCAGCAGCATCAGGAAGAGAAGGAGGCCAGAACAGCAGCAGGCAGTACTCTCTAGCGTTACAGCTCTTGTGCAAGCTGTAGGTAACGGGACCCTCAGCTCTACAGGCATCACCGCTCTTAGGCGGAGGGTGCTAGGACCCATCAGTCTACGTGTGCTACAGTTAATGTTCAGGTCTAGAACATCATGTCTCCCCAGTCCTCGGAAGCAACTGGTGTCACACCTTCTGGCCTAGGTATGGGAATTCCTCAGGTTTTGACAGCAGCCAGTGGTACAACCCCCAGGTCTGGGTGTCTGAGACACCCCCAGCTCTAAAGACTTGACAACTCTCTGGACATTCTCCAGTGACCATGGCCTTCATGGTGGCTCACAAGAGTCTAAAATTCCAATTCCAGGGGCATGCACATGGTACCCAGACATATGTGCGGGAAAGTTCTCATACATATAAAGTAATAATAATAACATTTTTAAAAAATTAAGATAAGTACAAGGCAAAACGATGGGCCTGAGAGATGACTCAGTGGTTAAGAGAATTATTTGCTCTTCCAAAGAGCCTGAGTTCTGTTCCTAGCTCTCATGTCAGGTGGCTCACAACTGCCTGTAACACCAGCTCCATGTGCACACACCCTGACACATACACATAGCATACATAGGATTTAAAACAAATCTTTTAAAAAGATATATATATATACACACACATGTATATATACACACATATGTGTGTATATATACATGTGTGTGTTTCGTGAACATCAGTGTGCACATGTATATATGACCTTGGGCGAGCATGTGTAGAGGATGACACTGGGTGTCTTCTATCACTCTCTGCCTTGTTGCTCCAAGACAGGCACTTTCACTGTGCTGCAGCTGAGGATTCAAACTCAGGCCCTCACGTTTGCAGAGAGAAAGTTCTCACTGCTGAGCGTTTCTCTAATCCTGACCTCAAACTCTATGCTTCTGCTGGAGCCAGGGAAAAGTGGGCACCCCAAAGTCCAGGGAGGCAGCTAAAAGGAAGGGCACGGGAGGAGATGTGCCGCATCTGTGTATATTTCTTACAGGAGCTGATGTGCTAGTGTAGCCCAGGATCAGGAGAAGTTGAGAAAGGTGGTCTTCGTCTCAGTATGAAAATCTAGCCAGTGGTGGCGCACGCCTTTAATCCCAGCACTCAGGAGGCAGAGGCAGGTGGATCTCTGTGAGTTCGAGGCCAGCCTGGTCTACAAGAGCTAGTTCCAGGACAGACTCCAAAGCTACAGAGAAACCCTGTCTTGAAAAACCAAAAGGAAAGAAAAGAAAATCTAGGAGCTAGGTAGGGACAGGGCCTGGCAGGGGACCCTGGGCTGGAAATGAAGCCCAGCCCTCATCTCTGGCAAGTGGGTGAATTTCAAGTTGCACCTGTTTCCCCGTTGTCATCCCTGACTCTATTCTGGTAAATATTTCATTTTCAACTCAGCTGTGTTCAGGGAAACTGAGGCCAGGTTCCCAGCTCAGCCACCTAAAGCCAGTGGGGAGTGGCCAGAGAACTCTTTCATAAGAGGGCTCAGGGGAACAGAATACAACTTGGAGTTCAGACTGCTCCCCACCCCCACCCCACCAGCACCCTACACTCCCACCTCCACCTCTGCTCCCAGAGTGGGGGGTCTGATTTGCTTCCTAGTCAACCATCTTCTGGGCACAGGGTGTCCCAGTGGCTTCCATCTACTCGCTGACCTTCCCCAGCAGGAGCGCTCTCAGATGCTAGCAGCTTGGGGCCTTCTCCACACTCCAGGATGAAGACAAGAGGCCTGCATCTCATTCTGCCAGGTTTTCCATGAAAATCCTTTCTCTCTCCTTCCAGCTTACTGACTTTGTCCAAGAACCAGCCTGCGGTTGTCAACTCATGATCACAAGAGATTCCCTTCCTGCCCTCAAAGCTCTCCCACCGTGGCTGGGGTTGTGCCGGAAAAGTTATATGTGGAAAGGAACCGGATTCCATCCGGCAATTGGAGATCCGTGTCTCTCCAAGGAGACAGAGGAGCCAGCTGCAGCAGTGGGAAAAGAGGAAGTAAGGCCCCTCGGAGATCGCATTACCCCAGGATGTGGTTTGAATTCCACTCTTCTCTCCCAGCCACTCCCTGTGCACGGTTTATTAAGGGCACCAAATTAAAAACACAAGATGTAATTGCAACATGGGCTCACATGGGCTCAGTACCCAGAAATTGTCAGGGGATGAGGTAGGGCAAGACAGTTGGACAACATAGACCACAAACCCAAGGAGAAAGCAGAGTCAGCACCCATATTAAACAGCCAGGCCCTCCCCTGTGAGCTCAGGGAATGCTGTCTGGGGAGTGTCACTACACAAGACAGACACACAGACAGACAGACACACACAGTCCTAGAGTGCAGGCCCTGTGGGAGGGACAGAATCCCCTCACATCATGTCTTCCTCCATCAATGCAAGCATGTCCTGAATTGCTCAGTCATCTGTAATTCAGCCCCTCTCCTAGCCAAAGGTTTCCCTCCCTGCCTTGCTCCTACTTCTCCCTCCTTGTCTTACCCTAACGCCTGCCCCCCCCCATGTAATGCCTCGCCCCAGTGGAGAGCATCAGAACCCTCCAGCTTCCTGCTTTGCACCCCCTCCCCCCATGAAGTCTTCTGACCCCTGCCTCCTCTCCCCACTCCCAGCATGGAACCTTCTCTCAGGCCCAAGGCTCCTGCTCTTCTGCATGGAGCCAGCACATAACACCAGTTCCCTTGGGTCTTGAATCCTCTCAACAACCTGTCCAAGCCCTCTAAGCCCTTCTGTTCCCTGCTGCAGCATGAAAGGGCAGCTTGGCCTTCTGCAGTCTGGACCAGCAGCAACATAGCCAGGCCTCTGTACATCCATGCAGTGGTCCAGAGTTCTCCTGCTTCTCCACGTTCCTTTCCTAACTCCTTTCCGGGTTCTTCTTCTCAGCCAGCCTCTCAAGGATGCTGATTTTCAGACATTTTACCTGGAACCCCCTCTCTCCCACATCACCAAGATCTCCTTGAGGCAGCCTGAAATCTGCTCCTGGGTGGCCCAGACTTCCACATCCCTATATTTGTCTGATACACTAGTCTTTCCCACAGGTACCCCCAATTTTCTATCACCCCCATCATCCCCCAGATGTGAAGAATAGCTTCACACCAGCTCCAGCTCATGACCTTGTCCCTCTCTGTGCCTACTAGATGCCTACATAGCTAGAGAAGCAGGGGATATTATTTTACTAAGATCTGTTAGGCTCCAGGCACTGGGCAAAGGGCCTTCTCGTTTCCGCTGACTTTGTGTGTGCATGTATACAGCACATGCCTATTTTACTGTTTGTGTGTGGAAGGGTAGCCCAGGATGACACTGAACTCCCAATCCTCCCGTCTCTGCCTCCTAAGCGCTTCGGCTAGCCCATGGTCTCATCTGGTTACATGCAGTTTTACTTGTGGGCCTCAGTTAGGGATTGGAGAAGGTGAGTGAGCTGCGCCTGTCTGAAGGTCTCCAGGGGCAGAACCCAGTGCATTTGGAGCTCAGATCAGACTCAACCCGGTTCATCTCATTTATCTCGTATCCATCCCCTCACAATGCAGACCTGACCACTCAGGTTCTCTCTTAGCTGCCCAGCCCCCAAAGGCGCCCCAAGCTCTCCCAGTCCTGCTCTCTCCCCAGCCAGAAGAAAGGGCTCAAGTCACCTCCACCACCAGAGATCTTTGCTACCGTTTCCACGCAATAGTGAAATATTTTGGAACACTTTTGTCCTCCTCTTCCTTGAGGCTCGCCAACAGTGCCCTTCCCAGGGAGACCTCCAGTCACTGCGTTCCGCCAGGAAGCCCTGGGCACGCTGGGTACTCATACTGCTCGTGGTGATGTCTTTATTCCAGCCTCAGGGCCCAGCCCAGACCCTGAGGATATCAAGCTGGTCCTCAGTAAAAACCAAAATCTGGAACTAGAACTTTGGCCAGTTGAGTTCCAGACTAGATAATGGCTCCACCCATTGGAGACTTAGAGTCTGACTTCCTGGGCCTGGGGATCCAGCTATGGAGTCTCTAGAGAAATGCTGATCCGGACCAGGGCAGCCTAGAAGGATGCCACTCTTTACTACCCAACTTCAGACCAATACGACAGGCCTGCCCTGACTCTTGTTGACTTGGTTAAGGTTTCTATCATTGTGCAGGCAGACCTGGTGCTGGAATAGTAGCTAAGTGTCCTACATCTTGCAGGCAACAGGAAATCCACTGAGATACTGGGCAGTGTCCTGAGCACAGGACACTTCAAAGCCCACCCCCATAGGGACACACTTCCTCCAACAAGGCCACACCTACTCCAACAAAGCCACACCCCCTAAAAGGGCCACTCCCTATGATCTTATGGGACCAATTACATTCAAACTACCACACTTTAAAATAAACAAAAACACTTCTAGGGAACATGGGGCTGGCAGCAGACAGAGTTGCTTGCCGCTGGAGGAGAAAAGGCCTGGAAGTTCACACTCTCCCAGGCACCACAAGCTTTGGCGATCAATACTTCAGTACCCCGGGAACCCATTCCTGACACCACCTGTACTAAGAGCTTCCAGAAAGTACTCAAAGCCAGACCCAGCTGCCTGGCACTCACAAGAGTTCTGGGGCTAACAGACGCCATGAAGCCCTAGTGAACTGTGCCTCCAAGACAGCAATGCCGAGCAGCAGTGTGGCCGTCTGTGACCAGCAGTGTGGCCGTCTGTGACCAGCAGTGTGTGCAGCTTGGAACCATTCCCACTGCAGGACCCTGGGTAAATTTGGTCCCCCAGCCTGAGACCAGTATCCATGACAAGCCCTGGGGGTCCATCCTTCAAAGCTAACCCTGCCCCTCCTCCCTGTGGGTGAGATCAGTAACCAAAGGCATCTGGGCACAGGGAAAGGCTGCTGCAATGACATCAAGTACTTTCAAGCCCTTTTATTCCATTAATGGCTAAATGGAATGAGAGGACGGCCAATGAGCCGGTCCTTGCGGCTGCTGGGAGCTCTCAAATGGTCCTCTAAAACACTTCTCTTTGCCAGGTGAATATGGTTCCCGCAGCCCCACACCATCAGAGACCTTTCTGGAGAGATCAAACACGTGGGAAATTTACCTTTATGAAACATTAACATGGAACTGAAAGCTGGAAGGACCTGATGTCATTTCATCTTTAGATGGGGAGCTGATGCCCTGAGGGCTGCTGGCAGTTCCTCACTCTTGGCTGAGAGGTACATCCTAGCCTTTGACAAAAGAGAGCTTGGGTATAGTGATTCAAGCCTCTAATCCCAGCCCCCAGGAGATAGGCAGGAGGGTCAGGAGTTCAAAAGTCAGTCTTGAG
>PVIU01000801.1:136834-266790 GCA_004026605.1 Ondatra zibethicus
TAGTCGTGGCTTACCGGGAAAGATTCAGCATCTCTGACCTGGCAGGCTTCATGGCGGGCAGCTCTCTCTGGCTCTGTCCTTTTCCCAGCATTCTCTTCTCTTTATCCTGTCTATCTAAGTCCTGCCCTATCAGAAGGCCAAGGCAGATTCTTTATTAACCAATAAAAGCAACCCAATACAGAAGGACCCTCCTACACCACTTGAGTATATAGCAACCTAAGCAGTATGTTGAGACCCTCTCTCAAAACAGACAAACAAGCAAAGTCATCAAGATTACTCAGCAGGTTAAGGATTTGCCACCAAGCCCAAAGACCAGAGTTTGATCCCCAGCACTCACAAAACAGAGAGCGATAATTGGCTCCTGAAAGTTGTTCTCTGACCTCCACGCAAATGCCATGGTACAGCCACATGCTCCCTAATCAACGAAAGAAGCAAGCAAACAAGCAACGCAAAAACAGACCAAAAATAAGATATGTACCATGTGGCAAATATTCCTTTGCCCTGAGAAGTTAACAAGCTGGTAGGTGAGTTCAAATTCTCTGAAGATATTGAGAGCCCTGAGCAACTGAGGCAAAATTGGCATTCAACCAGTTAGAAACCAGGGATAGGTGTGTGTGTGTATGAATGGATGGATGGATGAGAGGATGAGTGGATGAGTGGATGGATAGATGGATAAATATATGTATTTATGGATACATGGATGGATGGATGAGAGGATGAGTGGATGCATGGATGGATAAATATATGTATGTATGGATGGATGGATGGATGGATGGATAAATATATGTATGTATGTATGTATGTACGGATGGATGGATAGATGGATAAATATATGTATGTATGTATGTATGTATGTATGTATGGATGGATGGATAAATATATGTATGTATGTATGTATGTACGGATGGATGGATGGATGGATAAATATATGTATGTATGTATGTATGTATGGATATAT
Source organism: Ondatra zibethicus (assembly GCA_004026605.1). Taxonomy (NCBI): domain Eukaryota; kingdom Metazoa; phylum Chordata; class Mammalia; order Rodentia; family Cricetidae; genus Ondatra; species Ondatra zibethicus. The sequence goes on from PVIU01000801.1 coordinate 137,793, forward strand.
GTATGTATGTATGTATGGATGGATAAATGGATGGATGGATGGATGGATGGATGGATGGATGGATAAATATATGTATGTATGGATGTATGGATGGATGGATAAATGGATGGATGGATAAATGGATGGATGGATGGATAAATATATGTATGTATGTATGGATGGATGGATAAATGGATGTATGTATGTATGGATGGATGGATGGATAAATATATGTATGTATGGATGGATGGATGGATAAATGGATGTATGTATGTATGTATGGATGGATGGATAAATGGATGTATGTATGTATGTATGGATGGATAAATGTATGTATGTATGTATGGATGGATGGATGGATAAATATATGTATGTATGTATGTATGGATGGATGGATGGATGGATGGATGGGTGAGAGGATGAGTAGATGGGTGGATGGATGGATAAATGTATGGATGGATGGATGGATGGATGGATGGATGGGTGAGAGGATGAGTAGATGGGTGGATGGATGGATAAATGGATGGATGGGTAAATATATGTATGAATGGATGATGGATGAATGGGTGGATGGATGGATGGATGGATGGATGGGTAGATGGATGGAAAGATGAGTGAGTTGATGGGCGGATTGATGGATGGGTGGGTAGGTAGGTGGATGGATGGATGAGATGGGTGAATTCACAGAAACAGAGAAACTGATTTAAATTACCTTAAGTATTTAAAACTCACTCTCAAAATGGCTGACAACTGAGGTAATTTCTTCAAGGCAATCTGACTGTTTCTTCTGATAAGAGGAATTGGCTCTACTGAGCAAGCTTGCAGAAAGCAAGACATCAGCAAACTTCAATTTTAATTAAGTTGTTAACACAACTCTAATCCTGTGGTTTTCTCTATATCTTTTAGATTAAAACCTATCTTTAAAAACTATCTTAAGTTCCATTTGAGTCATGATCAAGGCAGAGGACTCAGCGTAATTTCTTATTTCTATATAATGTAATATTTTCTGAGTAAGTTTACTAGGAAATTCATTCTGATTATATTTTACTTAATGTTAAAGCTTGTTAATATTTCTTTTCCCCTTCAGCACCACTTAGTAAACAGAAGGATGTTTGTCAGTGAGGCAGGTCAGATCTGATTGGATAGGCAGCCAATCAACAAAGGGACACAGTTGCACAGCTGGAAACAGGATGAAGCCACAAATGATTGTGTTCCAGCAGCACGTGGGAAGTGTTGGCTTAAAAGGCGCCTGCTTTGCTCCAGATGCTGTTGCAGACTAAGAATGCATTCTCAGTTAGAAAGCTGCAGCTTGGCCCCATCCCATACTGATGACGATAGTGCAGTACTCCGTTATTTCATTTCCCCCTTCCCACTCTGACAACTGGTGTATATGCACAGGCATCTTAAACTTAAAAGAGAAACCTTAATGGCCTTAATGGTCTGTTTCAGTTAACACCAGAAGGAGATACCTCAGGGAACGTACTGGTTCTGTGGAAGCGTCGCTTCTCTCCACCGGCAGCACACTAAGTCAGCTCTTGTCTTTATATCCAGTTAAGTTAGTTTGTTTATTTTCAGATAAAACACACACACAGTGCCTGCTCTGTTCAATTAGCGAATTTTAATGGCTTTTATTTCTCATTTTAAATTACACAATTCTAAAACTCCTTTGGACGTAGCTGTTATATGTAAGACAATCTGTCTTTAACTACATTACTCTTAAAAAAAAAAATTCAGGGCCAGTGAGATGATGCTTACTACCAAGCCTGATGGCATGAGTTCGATCCCAGGGACCCCTGTGATGGAAGGAGAAAACCAACTCCCACAAGTTGTCTCCCGACCTGGAGTGTGCCATGGCACATGTATACCCATGAAAGCACAAAAATGAACGCATACATACACAAGTAAATGTTCAGTGAAAATTAATCCTCAATAATCTTCCCATCAAGTCAGACATTGCTTAAAAAACATCCACCTTGTTTAAAAGAAATATGAATTATCGCCGGGCAGTGGTGGCACATGCCTTTAATCCCAGCACTTGGGAGGCAGAAGCAGGCGGATCTCTGTGAGTTCAAGGCCAGCCTGGTCTACAAGAGCTAGATCCAGGACAGGCTCTAAAGCTACAGAGAAACCCTGTCTCGAAAAACCAAAAAAGAAAAAGAAACATGAATTATCACTTTACTATGGTAGGACTGTTACAGGATTTTTGTTCATTTTGACACAGTTTTGTTAAATTACATATTTTCTAGGAACTTATCCATTTTTCAATATCAATTCTTTTGGTGGTGTTACTGATGCATTGTATTCTGTGTGTGTGTGTATGTGCACGCGTGTGTGTGTGCGGTACACATGTGTGTAAGGTATGTAAGCACAAGTCTACACAGGACAGAGGACAGCCTCGGTTGTCACTCCTCATACACCATTGCTTTGAGACTCACTGAACAGGCTAGGCTGGCTGTGACCTGCAGAGAGTCCTCTGCTGCTGTCTCTCCAACACTGGGATTACAGCAAGCGAGCACCACAACACCCAACTTCCTTTTCTTTTTTCTTTTTTAATATTTATTTATTTAATTTTATGTGTTTGAGTATTTTGCCTGCATATGTATCTGTGTGCCATATATGTGTCTGGTGCCTTTAGAAGTCAGAAGAGGGTGTCGGATCCTGGGGAACTAGAGTTAATTGATGGCTGTGAACCACTATGTGGGGGCTGCGAACTGAACCCAGGTTCTCTGGAAGAGCAGGCAAAACTTTTCACCTCTAAACAGTCTCTCCAGCTCCAAATAAATGTAATTTTCAAGTGTATCTTTTAACTGTTGGATGGACGCTACGGTTCTGTCCGTCCTTTACAGTGAACTCTCTGTTGCGCCTCTTCTGTTCTTGTTCGGTGCTACAATCAAGCCCAGGATCTCACCTGCGCCGGGCAAGCACACTACCTAAAGGCCACATCTTCATCCCACTCTGCAACTCCTCCTATCATTGCTGATCTTGGACTTACCAAAATGGGAAAGGCGTATTGAAATCTTCCATGCTAGTCTCCATGATTATACATGAATTTTAAAACATCTATGTTCTATATCTGTCCCCATATCTGCTCCCATACTGCCTATCTCTCCCTCTCTTCTCCTGAACTTTAATTAGATAGATGTGTTCATCTATTTTCAGTTGTGAGTATGGGAAATAGTTTACGCTGGACCAACCTTCTGGAGGCTGGGAAGCCTAAGAACGTGGTGGTAACCAACTGCTTCAGTGTATGGCAGAACTCAGAAGGGCAAGTAGGTTCTTGTGGAAGACAGGCAGGAGGAACAGCCTTGCTTTATAACAAACCCACCATGCAGTCACTAACCCCACCCCAGAGGAACTCACTCCCTCAAGGAGCACAATTGATCCCTCGCCTTCCCCCCCAAACATATTATTTTCATTATTATTTGAGAATTTTATACAATGCACCCCAATCACACTCGCTTCTCACTTCTCCCAGGTTCACCCTCCCACTCTTGTGCCCCAACCCAAACAAAAAACAAAACAAAATAAAAACCCAGTAAAGTCCAATCTGTGTTTCCCACACACTCACTGGAGCATGGTCAAACTCCCAGCGGCCAGTCCCTTAAAGATAACTGAGTCCTTCCCCTGCCCCCACCCTCACCAGGGGCCATCAGCTGTGCAGAGCTGCCCTGCAGCATCTTTATCACAGTTGCAAGGACTCTCTTCAATAGCTTCCTGTCCAGAGGGTGTCACAGAAGCCTGCAATGTCTCTCATTCTGTTATGAGTCTGCAGTCATCAATGCCACTGCAATAGACGTGTCCTGGCCCACAGCAGCCAGGGCAGCGCAGATCATAGACTTCCACACAGTTTCCACACAGACTGCAGAGTTAAGCACAGTACAGCGGCAGCTCGGATCACGGACAACACTGATCCCTCTTAATGGCCAGCTCACCTCTTAAAACTCCCGGTGGCACCTTCAATGCCACTGCATTGGGAATGAGGTCTCAGCATGAGTCTTGGTGGCAGCAAATCACACCCAGGCCACAGTCATGACTGTCAAACTGTCTTACTTTCTCCACATCCTGTCATTTCTCCTGTCTTCTGCCTCCTTTTTCCTCAAGGTTTGCGTTCATCACTGTTTCTTCCCTCTTACTGATCCTCTCGACAATCCTCTCTACAGGCCAAAACTGCTTTTAATCAAGCAAATCTCATTTTTATTTTTATTTGTGTTTTCTGACAGAGGTGTTGCGATCCAGTCCAGTCTAGGAGAACTCACGGGGCAGTCAGGTTAGCCTCGATGTCGCCATCCTCCTTCCTTCAGACCACAGTGCTCCAAGTTCTACTCACCATAGTGAGCGCTACTGAATCTTAATTGGAACAATTACATTTTTTCATTGTATATTTAATTCAGACTGTTGCTTTTTTTATTTGTATGAAATTTGTATATCATAATATGTATACTGAACAATTTCAAAGTGACTATTAGTGCATTTGCAAGGTAGTAAAACCACTCCAGTTTTTTTTTTTTTCCAAATCTCATTTTTTTCCTGTGAAACCCTGCTGTCTATGCCTTTTTGGAACTGTGTTTCTTTAGCTTCTATACTCTTATACATTAAGTGTTTAATCTTCCTTTGTACCTATTCTATGTACGACACATCTAGCATCTACAGCCCTCAGAATCTGCTATACCAAGTCATCCACTGGCTCGGCTGACTCAGGGGCTGAGACCGGTGAGGGTCTTTCACACTGAGAAAGCTTTCTCACAGAAGTTCACCGAAGGCACCCCCAGTCACGAGCTCCCCAGCCTCTACTGAAAGCTTGTCTTAGACTATAGATCCAGGCTCAGCACCTGCATCTTAGCCCATTCCTCTCGTCGGTGAACATTTTAACACTGCAGCGGGTCAGTCTCGAGGATCTCCCCTGCTGCTGCTGCTGCTGCTGCTGCTGATTCTGGCCAGCTCTTGCTACCCTGGCTTCCCTCCACAGCACTCCAGCTTCCTGCTCCCAGCCACCCAGGCAGCAAGGAGGCCTAGATTGCTTCAAGATTGGTCAAGATCAAAGGAATAGTGTTACGTCACCGTCTCTCAATGTCGTAACTGCAGGCATGGTAGGAAATATTTTGGGCCCCCTCCACTCTCTAAAAGACACAGCTGTAAAGAACTGGATCAGCCAGGCTGACCCTGATGAGCCTGGACTAACTACTCCCAGGACTGTAGAATTAAGTCAGAAGCACAAGCCCTTCGCACACCAGAAAAAAAGTCGGGTTTACAGAACTGTTAAGGCCACTGTAGTCATTATTACTAAAATGAATTAGGGTAACTGGAGACACAGGAAAGACAGAGAGGGGTACTTCAAGGACCTCGGCTTCCTGCTCAGGCAGGGGTGTGAACATTGATGAGTGAGTTGTGCGCTTTAAGCCTGGAGCTGGGACCCCTGAAGGGAGGTGGCAGCTTTCCCCAGGAAGTTCCCAGGCTACAGTCTCCAAGGCAGGCTGATTGTGACTTTGAACCTCCGGTGTCTGCTTCTGCGCTCCTTGCTTGGTTAGCTGTTCCTGTGACCATCCTGGTAGGGGCAAAGACTGATTAAAGAGAGCCCCTTATGCCCCGCCCTTCAGTTATCAGGCCATTGACACAATGCCCAAGGGACTGGAATTTCCCAAAAAGTCTCCTGCTGGGGAGAAAAGAAAACCTGAAGCCTGGTAGCCCCCATCCCAGAGGGACTTACCTCTCAGGAGGAGACAGAACATAGTGCTGCTAAGGGCACAGCAAGGGAGCAGGGGACTGAGAGGCTGCTGTGTCAGTATCAGACCAGCCATGGGTGGCACCACACCCTGACAAGGACCGCTTAGTCACGCTCCTGTTTAAGCTCTCATTTAATATCTTGTCAGTACACTAAGGTGGACATGGGGGACTCACTGAAACTCTCCACTTGTGGGCACGATGAATAACCCCCCCCCCTTTGCTATACTGGCCTTTGTGGTTAATGTATCAAGGAAAGGAGGCCAAGCACCCAGGACCCAGGCTTTGACCTAAAGCAGGATTGAAAGACAGGGAAAATTAAGGGAACATGGGAAGGGTAAGGAGCCCTCACCCTAGAGCCTGGCTGAGGCCTCTCTCCTGCTAAGGGTCAAGAATTCCAGCACAGTAAACATTTGCTGTAATGGTTACCTACACAGAGATAATATTCCTCTTATACAGAGTCATTCCAAATAAGAATGTTGAAATATTAATAACAACAAATCATGCTTTTTGGCCTAAGCCTTTCTGGTTTCCCAACTATAAGCCTACAATTTCCTAGCAATCCCATAAGAAAGCAAGAAGGCCCCACAACAGCAAAAGCACATCTTAGCCTTGTTGTGCAACTCCTGAGACACATTCTTATTCTTTCTTTCTTTCTTTGAAAACACATTTTATTTAAGCCCCCCCCCAACTAGCCAACGGTGTGGGTTTTTCTTGTTTTGTTTTGTTTTTGTTTTTGTTTTTTTAAGATTGAGTTTATTTCTTAGTCAGGGTTGCTATTGCTGTGATGAAACACCATGACCAAAAGCAACTCCAGGAGCAAAGAGCTTATTTCATTCACGGTTCCATCACTGAAAGCAGTGAGGACTGGAACTGGGAGCTGATGCAGAGGCCATGAAGGGGAGATGCTTACTGGCTTGCTTCCCCTGGCTTGCTCAGCCTGCCTTCTTATAGAACCCAGGACCATCATCCCAGGGGTGGTTGCCATTGGTTTTTGTTTTGTTTTACTTCGTTTTTTACTCTTTGGGGGTCTGCCACCCAGTTCCCAAATAAATACACAGGGACTTATTCTTACTTATGAATGTCTGGCCTTGCTTAACTTGTTTCTTGCCAGCTTTTCTAACTTAAATTATCCAATTTCTCTTTAACTATGTTTTGCCTTTGTGATTTTTACCTTTCTTTATTCTATATGACTTTCTTACTTTCTTTACTCCGTGGCTGGCTATGTGGCTGACCCCTATCATCCTCTTCTCCTTTCCTCATTCCCTGCCCATCTTTTGTAAATTTCTCCTTCTATTTATTTTCTCTGCCTACCTGCCTGTTGTGGAATATTAATTTAAGATGTGTTACGTTTGTTTATGCTGTGGAACATTTGTTTTAATGATGCAAAGATGTGTTGCATTCCTTTAGGGTGCATTTGTTTAATTCTGTGAAACTGTGTTGCTTTGCCTGCCTAAAACACCTGATTGGTCTAATAAAGAGCTAAATGGCCAACAGCAAGGCAGAAGAAAGGATAGGAAGTGTTAGCAGGCAGAGAGAATAAATAGGAGGAGGAATCTGGGGAAGAAAAAGATTAAGGAACGAGAAAAGGAGAAGAGAGGACATCAGGGGCCAACCACATAGTAAGAAGTAAAGAAAGGTATATAGGATAAAGATAAAAACCCAGGGGCAAAAAGTAGATGGGATAATTTAAGTTAAGAAAAACTGGCTAGAAACAAGCCAAGCTAAGACCAGGCATTTATAAGAAATAATAAGAGCCAGGCTGTGGTGGCACATGCCTTTAATCCCAGCACTTGGGAGACAGAGGCAGGTGGATCTCTGTGAGTTCGAGACCACCCTGGTCTACAAGAGCTAGTTCCAGGACAGGCTCCAAAGCTACAGAGAAACCCTGTCTCGAAAAAACAACAAAAAAAAAAGAAAGAAAGAAAAAAGAAAAAAAGAAAAGAAATAATAAGTCTCTATGTGCATTTATTTGGAATCTGGGTGGCAGACCCCTCAAAAGAGTAAAAAAACAACCAACTACACCTGCCAACTGTTAAGTTGGGAGCGTCACCCTAGCCCCTGGCATCTATCCTAGCCTCCTGGCCTGGGAGTTGCTTTGCTCTGGACTCCAAATCCCAGCATGCCGGGAGGGTCAGGACCACTCCCAAAAGGTATTTAAGAGGGCTCCCAGAGAAGGAACACATGGTTCCAGGTTTGCATGTGCTCCCTGCTTTCTTGTCTCCCATGCCTTGCTCTTGGATACCCATGCTTAATAAAGCATGGGCATTGAACTTGGTTTAATCTGACCTAATTGGATTTCTTTGCACCAGTGGAGCCGCCTGTCTTAGGATTGTTTCCTAACACCAACCTTGAGACCCTATGGCCTGAGGTCAAAACCTGGAACCTCTGTGGTGGAACATTAGTATTTGGTTTTCCCCTAGGTTCCTGACCTATCTATTCTCTGAGGTCAAAACCTGGAACCTCTGTGGTGGGAATCAATTCCCACACATTGTCCTCTGACCTCCACATACACACCATGGCACCTGTATGCCTACACTCCTCCACACACTCACAAAATAAACAAATGAAAAATAAGGACCTCGGCTTCACTAAGTAGAGACCAAAGAAAATAAGCAAGCTGCGGAGCGTGAAGCTGTCTCCAGCCATTCACGCTAAGACTCCATTCCTGGGGACAGACCTCAAAATGCCAGTAACACATCCATGGAATTCATTCCCTTACAGAAGAGACACAACTTGACACTTCATCCTACTGAATGAAGAAAGTCAAGTTTTCCAAGGTTTTTTAAAAACTTCTTTCTCTTATTGAAAATAGATTTTGTTCAGACAATATATTCTGATTTCTATTTCTTCTCCCCCACACCTCCTAGTTTCTCCCCACCTCTTCTCCCATCTGGATCCACGCCCTTTCTGTTTCTAGAAAACAAACAGGCATCTAAGGAATAATGATAAAATAAAATAAGCTAAGACGAAAATGAACTGGAATAGGACAAAACAACCAGCCAAGAAAGAGCCAAAGGAAATGCACAAGAAACACATGTGTTGCAGACACCCACATTCTCACATGCAAGAATCCCATAAAAATCCAAAGCCAGAAGCCACAATATAGACGCAAAGGCCCTGTAAGATGAACACGAGACAGAGACTCTCCAAAGATGCCATTGACTTGACTTTGCTCTGTGTCAGCCATCCACTGCTGCCTGCCCTGAAGAGCGGTTTGTTTATCCAGAGAGACTCCTTTGGAGAAAACTACTTTTCTCATTTGCAAGTGGTTATCAATTGGAGATAACTTCTGGGTAAGGGATGGGGCTTGTGATCACTTCTCCTTTCAGCTCTAGAACCTACCTGGTGCAGACGTGAGCAAGCCCTGTGCATGCTGCCTTAGTGTCTGTGAGTTTGTCCACATGTGTGTTTCTCCTCTTCTGCAGCATTCCCTGAGCCCAGAGGGGAGATATCTGATGGCAACATCCCTTTTAGGGCTGAGTGTCCCAAGGTCTCTCTCTGTACATTGTCTGTCTGTGTCTGTGTTTGTTCTCTTCTGCTGCAAGAGGAAGCTTCTCTGATGATGACTGAGCGAGGATAGCAGAATGTCATTAGGAGTCATTTTTTTCTCTGCTCCTTTAGCCGAACATTAGTATTTGGTTTTCCCCTAGGTTCCTGACCTATCTATTCTCAGGTTCTTGGCCACTCAAGCAGCATCGGGTATGGGTTCCATTTCATGGAGTGGGACTTAACTCAAATCAGATATTGGTTGGTTACCCCCACAAGCTTTGTGCCACTATTGCACCAATATATCTTGCAGGCAGGTCACCATGGCATATCAAAGGATTTATAGCTGAGTTGGGTGATGTGGGATCCCCCTCTGTATGCTGTGAATATGTTTTATTACCATTGGTTAATAAAGAAGCTGCGTTGACCTGTGGCAGGGCAGAATAGAGCTAGGTGGGAAAACTAAACTGAATGCTGGGAGAAAGAAGGTGGAGTCAGAGAGACGCCATGTAGCCACAGAAGGAGACAGATGCCAGATGGAACCTTATCAGTAAACCACAAGCCTTGTGGTAAAATATAAAATAATAGGAATGGGTTAATTTAAGATGTAAGAGTTAGTTAATAAGAAGCATAAGCTAATAGGTCAAGCAGTGTTTCAATTAATACAGTTTCTGTTTGATTATTTCAGGTCTGGGTGGCCGGGAACGAACAAGCAGCCTCCGCCTACAGTTGGCGTTTACCTTGCTCCTTTGGTGGTGTGCAGAGCTCCTCCAGTACCGTGAACACCGCTAGTCCGCAGGGGTGAAGGCAGCAGCTCAACTCCCCTGTGTTCAATTTTGTAGGTGTTATCTTCAGCAATAGTGCCTTCTGTCAGTTTGTAGAGAGCCACCAATAACCTTGGCAATAGCCTGGGTTGTTTGGGGGTTCCCATGGGACCCCTTTAGTCAAGAACTCAATTAGATGTAACCTAGTCCTGGTACTGGAAGCTTCATTTGGTGACAACAAACGTCCATTTCAGGCTCTGTCTCCCCCGTTATTTGGTGTTTCATTTAGATTGCCTTCATATATACATACTTTAGAATGCTTCTACCGTGTTAGGTTTCTCTATGACTTCTCAAATGGCCCTTAAGTTTAGTTGTCTCTCTCCAGATCCACTTGCTTGCCCCCCTCCTCCCCCTCCCTGTTTGATCCTCCTGTTCCAGTGCATGCGCACACACATCTATTTTATTTCCCCTTCTCCCCTTCCTAGGGAGATGTATTCGTCTCCCTAGTTCCTTATTCTCCACTTAACCTCTGTGGCTATATGGAATGTAGCTTGATTATCAATGACAACAGCTAACATCCTCATATAAGCAAATACACACCATATTTGTCTTTCTAGGTCTGAGTTACCTCACTTGGGATGAATTTTTTTCTAGTTCCTTCCACTTACTTGCAAATTTCATGATATCATTTTTTTTAACATTTTAGTAAATTGTGTAAATGTACCACATTTTCTTTCTCCATTCATCCCCTGGCAGACATTTAGGTTGTTTCCAATTTCTGCCTATTATGACTAGAAGAACAATGAGCATAGCTGAGCAAGTGTCTCTGGAGTAGGATGATAAGTCCTTTGGGTATACACCCAAGAGTGGTAGAGGTAGATTTTGAGGTAGATTAATTCTTTTCATTCAGAGGAACTGCCACACTGATTTCCAAGTTGTCCAAGTTTTTAAAAAATAATCTTTTGTGTGTGCGTGTGTGTGAATGCATGCGTGTGTGTGTGTGTGTAGATCAAAGAACAATGGCCAGAGTCAGTTCTCTCCTTCTATGGTGTAGGTCCTGGGGATCAAACTCAAGTCATCAGGCTTAGCAACAAGCCCCTTTATCCACTGAGCCATCTCATCGGCCCTCACTTCTTTTTTTTTTTTCAAAACTGTAAGTCATAGGAGCAAACATCACATACAACAAGTTACTCCACAGAAATGCATATAAAAAATATTGATGAAAGGCTCCCTGGTTCACCACATGCGCTCATAGTTTCAACTCCATTCTGCCTGTTCTGGTGGATAGTCTTTGCCTAAATTTATGATCACAAGCACTAAATTCATCTCCAATAGGAAAGTGGAACAGGGAAGGCTGTACCTGTCTAATGGGCAGTTACTTCCTCCAAATTTGGATGCTCTTTCCTGGAGGGAGGAGACAAGCTCTTAAGGCTCAGGAAATGAGGGAAATTTAGGAAACACTATTTACAAGACTTGGCAGGGCTGGGGCGGTGGTGGCACACGCCTTTAATCCCAGAACTCAGGGAGGCAGAAGCAGGAGGATCTCTGTGAGTTCGAGGCCAGGCTGGTCTATAAGAGTGTTAGTTACAGGACAGGCCCCAAAGCTACAGAGAAACCCTGTCTCGAAAAACAACAAACAAACAAAGACTTGGTGGGGGAGTGGGGGGTGCTCACTCCCTCATGGTTATAGAAACAGTAACCATTGCTGGGGTGAGGAGACTCCAGCCAGCCAAGCCACCTGCAAGTTGTGCAGACTGCTCCAGACTTGTGGCTCTCATGAGTCATGACGACACCGGGGTAAGCTCTTGGGACACAGCTATTTTTGAGTCAGACACTCCAATGAACTCACTGGTTCACTAGGGTAGACTTGGGTGACATCGTTTCTTTATCTGTCATTGGTGTACAGTCTGGAGGCAAAAGATGTTTGTTCAGATCTTCCCAGGAGAGTCACACTGAACAACTGGCACCCGAGCAGAGACCAAGAAAACTTGAGATGAATAGGGGAGGAATAGCTACGTTCCTGCAGTGGGGTGTGGGACACGCGGATGAGGCAGGGAGGAGAAGCTGCGGTTCCTGCAGTGGATTCTGGGACACACAGATGAGAGGAGGAGAAGCTGCGTTTCCCACAGTGGGTTCTGGGACACGTGGATGAGGCTGATCCATTTGAGAGTGGAGCATGTGGGGGTGGGCAATACCAACAGGACGGCCTTTCCCCATGTGGCATGGAATACCATGCCTCCTTTTTGTAGTAGGGCTTGCATGCTTCCTGCAATGAGCTATAGGACATGCAACCACATCTAAACCACTTGAGAGGACAGCGTCATGGGGGGAAACCCCAGAGTGGCTATCTTCTTCTACTTGGTATGAGGTGGTATGATGACTAATGTGACTCTGAGATGCCCCCAAAACTGCTGCTGAACTGGAGACTACATTGCACTCTCTGAAAGTAGCACTTAACGGGATGGAGTAATCAGACCGCGGTGTCAGTTATATGGCCTTTCTTGTGGTCATCCGCATGCAACTCAGGTCCAGCTATCTCACCAGAAAGAGCCTGCCCACCCAAGGGAAGAATGCCAAAACACAAAAGGCACTGGATGCTATCTGCTGCATTAGCCTCTGATTTGGCAGGAAATCCTTTTATCGGAGGGGGAGCAGGATGAGATGGAGGTGTTGGCTTGCTGTTTCATACAGTTGGCAAGATGCAAGGAAATGAGAGCCCAGATGAGATCTGTGCTAAATAGCCCTTCCTGGATCCAAAGACTTGGGACTCATGGGCAGAACTGGACAGTGAAGAGGCAGGAAGGAGGGTAGACTTGTTAGAAGACACCTTCATGTCCAGCGTTTAATACTGACACAGGGAAATCCATGATTTGGCATGCAGGCAGGGGTCTTACTAATGGTCCCATACAAGACAGTGTGACAATAGGGATGCTCAGCATCTGAACCAACTGAACTGGGAAAGATTTGAAGAAGCAACGGAAGAGCCTCTGTCTGATGGTGATGTTGTGGAACATGAGGGTGGGCGGGGTCAGGTTGAATGCTGAATGCTATGGATGCAGAGGAACTGATGTAACTTCGCTTCTTTCCTTGAGACAAAGTTGCACGACCTGAGGCAACAAGAGAGGTACCAGTTCCTATGGACAGTTCATAGGGGTCTTTAAGGATGCCTGATGGTCCTTTGTTCAGATATCTATGAAAAGCAGACTGAAAGACAAAAGAGAAATGGCAAGCTTTACTGAAGGAACTGAAAGTCAGAGGGGCCGTGTGATGCTCAGTTCACCAGACCAGACAGGACTGTGCTTGTGGGAGAATTAAGAGGTTAGTTGTTGGTGGTGGTACACTCCTTTAATCCCAGCACTTGGGAGGCAGAGGCAGGCACTTCTCTGTGAGTTCAAGGCCAACCTGGTCTACAAAATGAGTTTCAGGAAAGCCAGGACTGTTTCACAGAAAAACCCTGCCTTGAAAAACAAAAACAAACGAAAAGAGAAAAAAAAGAGGTTAGTTAATTCGGTAGGGTCCCCAGGACGGGTTTGGGGCTTTTGTGGCTTTGCTGAGCCCTGTGTTGAGATGTGATCTCTATGAGGTAGGAGAGGCTTTGGCAGATCTGAATAATTTAGATCAGTTTGTCAATTGCATCTATAAAGTGCTAAAGCAACCAAGAGGGTACAAGAGAAAGACAAAGCAGACAAAGAAATCTATCTGGGCAGCTCAAAGGCAAAAGTGACAAACTTGAATTCCTAGGAAAAACTTAACAGAAAACCAAACATTATGATAGTTTCTGGAAAACTCTAAGTCTCAGGAACACCTTGCAAGTAAAAATTAAGCTCCACCTAGGTGTGGGCAGTTATTCCCCGAGACTGTGCTGCATATGTTTCTCTCCGTAAAGTAGGAGTAAAGATTGCTCTCCTAACCCCGGGCCCTTTAAGCAGCCAGGTGTATCCAGGGGGAAGTCTAGGCCCACAGTGCTGACCCAGAGCCTATCAGAACTGGGGAGGTGACTCCAGAGGCAGGCAGGGCAGGCTAGAACATAACTTGCTTCCTATTAAGCCTGAGGCAGGCCAAGCAGTGCAAGCTGGTCCTACTAAAACTGGCAGGGCTGGCCAGCTATGCAGAGGCCCTATGGCAGGATAAGGAAGATGAGGGAGGAGGGGTGGCTCACAGAAAATGACTGGATTGTAGAAGAACTACATGGGGTAGCGTCCTCCCCCAATGCTGCTATACCAAACATTGCCCTTTGACAAAACAACTGATACAGAAATTAAACCACTCTGCACCGAATTGAACTTTACTGCCTCTTTTTATATCGCCTTAGCTGCTTGTGAACAACTGGCAGATGCTTAGAGTGGATGATGACAGGCTCTCTGTAAAAAAGGCTTCTTTGTACGCTGGTTAACCCTTGAGTGTCTTTCAGGCTTGTGAAACATTTGGAAGAACTGCAAAGCTAATGATTATGGAATGTAAGTGGAAGTTCCCCGTGTGAGCAGGCAGGGCACACCCAAAAGCCACATAGTTGCCTATTGGAAATCCCAGTGCCAAAGGTAGGCTAACCTCGCCAGGAGCTGTTAGCCAGAAAGACCCTGAAGCTCCCCCGCCATACAAGCTGTTGCCACTGCTGTTGGTTACACACTTGATGGGTAAGATCGCATTACCAAAGACACTGACTGTTTTGGCTGTAAGACAGAGGGAAATGGACTGGGGCTGAACCAGAAGCTCCATCACAAGCTCCTACGACGCTGTGTGGACCCCTGGGAGGGAACCGTCACCAACAACCACGGGTACTGCAAGCTACTGTATCAAGATGTGCCTACAGATGCCAAAGTGGCACCATTTCTCCAAGAGTATTTCTAGTTAGACTCAAGCCTACTCCGTCGACTGGGGGCTCACATCTGGTACTATAAGCCAGGACAAAATACCACAGCTTAAAAGAGGTCCTAAGTGCCAGTGGGGAGGTTGCTGCTGTCATTTGCTATGTAGGTGTTGAGTCCCAGTCCTATTTGTCTTACAGCCTGTCAAATTGCCTTCTAAGCGATGTGGTTGTGTTTCCACCCATAGATGCCTGCTATCAGCCTTGGCTGACTATGGAACAAGATTTCTTTTTGTAATGGCCAGTCTCCTAAGGAACTCATAAGTGGTCAAGCTCTTGGGAACAAGTGACTCTTACCACACACAGGTTCAGCAGCAGAAAACAAAGCAGATATGCCATCATAACAATACATACATTAAAAAAAACCATGAACAGGGTAACTTGAACAGAAGGATCTTATGTCTCACAGTTCTGGAAACTGGGACCCTGAGAACAAGGTCCCAGCACCTGGCCTATTTGTCTTACAGCCTGTCAAATTGCCTTCTAAGCGATGTGGTTGTGTTTCCACCCATAGATGCCTGCTATCAGCCTTGATATAGGACCTGGCAAAATGACTCCATGGGTAAAATCACTGCTGTACTAGCCTGGTGACCCCATAGTGAAAGGAGAGCCCTGACCTCTGAAAGCAATCCTCTGACCTCCATGCATGTACCTTGGTATGTGTGTGCCTTTGCTCACATGACCAACACCATATGCACAATAATAATAAAAATTTTAATCTATTAAGAAAGAGTTTGCTTCCAAGGCCCCTCTGCTTGCCTTGCAGAAGGCCATCTTCTGGTGTCTTTGCCTGATCTTCCCTTCCTTCCTGCTCTCATCTTCCAATAGGGACACCAATCATATTGAATTAGGTATTGAATATATTGAATTTAAAAGACCTCACTGTAACTTAATTACCTCTTTAAAGCCCTTCTCGCCCAATACCGCCACATTCTGCGATAATGAGGGTTAGCCCGTCAACACAGAAACTTGGGGGTGGATGAGGACAATTCAACCACAGCACTAATGACATACTTTGTTTTGGAGCCATTCCTGAGGGACTCTGCTGAGTGTCTTTGAGGAAGAAACCAGCAGTAGAGCCAGAGAAGCAAGAAGAGGGTGTTGCCAGCCATGGGAAACACAGTTTGTCCCCATACCCTGTAGCTCTCTCCAGTGATGACCAGATTCATAGAGAAATAACCACAGCGCCGTCAGTCCAGTCTGGGATTCTTCTGCCCTGAGCCAGAGCCATAAAGAGCTGGTAGGGCAGAGCAGGACTAAGGGGCCAGAGGCAGCAAAAGAGGCAACCGGGTCCCAGCTTTGGCCTTGCTGTGGCCTAGTCCTTACATTCATCACCTTCAGCTGCATGGCCTCAAAGATGCTGTGGATTTGTCTCAGTTTATTCTCTTTTTGAGACAGGGTCTCACACATCCCAGGCTGGCCTTGAACTTCTGCTTCTCCTATCTCCACCTCCTGGGTGCCAGATTGCAAGACCACCTAGGAGACACATCTCCAACCGTGTCCATGAGGGTGTTTGCCGAGAAGTTAGCTGAGGAGTGAAAGGCCACCGGGAATGCGGGTGGCTCCATTCCATGGGCTGGGGTCTGAAAAGAAAATACCACCAGTGACCACCTCTGCTTCCTGGATGTAGACGCAGTGTGACCGGGGCCCCACACTCATAGCTAGAGCCTTTCTTACCATCACACCCTCCCACCATGATAGATAGACCCTTAAGCATAACCCCTTCCTTCCCTAAGCTGCTTTCATCAGATGGATTGTTTCTTTCTTTATTTTTAAATATTTATTTATTTATTTATTTATTATGCATACAATAGTCTATCTGTGTGTATGCCTGCAGGCAAGAAGAGGGCACCAGACCTCATTACAGATGGTTGTGAGCCACCATGTGGTTGCTGGGAATTGAACTCAGGACCTTTGGAAGAGCAGGCAATGCTCTTAACCACTGAGCCATCTCTCCAGCCCCTGATTGTTTCTTGTTTCGTAACAACACTGGGAAAACAAAGTGTCCTGTAAGCTGGGTGTGGTAGCACAAGCCTTTAATCCTAGCTCCTGGGTGGCAGAGGCCCGACTGCGAGTTCAAGGCCAGCCTGGTTACAGAGAGGCCAGGGCTATGCGAGATAACCTGTCCCAAAGATACAAACTTTTTTTCATATTTACATTTAAATGCCATTGTAAGAGGGTCAAGAGATAGGAATTTTCAAAGGCAAGGAGATCATTAGGACCTGGCCCCCGTGGATGGATTGACGTCACTGCTGAGGCGGGTTAGTTGCTGTGGGTGTGGGCCCTGTAATAAAAGGACTTGTTAGAGTTGGGGCCTTCCTCTCTATTTCGCACATGCCCACTTGCCCTTCCACCCTTTTACTGTAGAAGGAAAGCCCTTCCAGACTCCAGTGTCCTCTGGCTTTCTAGCCTTTAGAACTAGGACCCAAAAACATTGTCATTTAAAAGTTACCCAAGCAGTGATATTCTATTATAACAGCAGAAAACGGACAAGGGAACCCGTGTTGCTTTGTTGACCATGTGATACAATATCTGACATAAACAAATATTTTAATTAAAATTTTTATTTTACATACCAACCACAGTTTCTCCCCCCTCCTCTCCTCCCATTCCCTCCCCCCACCTCCTTTCTACCCGCCCCCAATCCACTCCTCAGAAGGGTAAGGCCTCCCACCGGAGTCAACAATGCATGATATATCAGGTTGAGGGCAAGACCCCTACCCACTGCATCAAGGCTGGGCGAGGCATCCCATCACAGGGAATGGGCTCCAAAGAGCCAGTTTATGTACCAGGGACAGGTCCTGGTCCCACTGGTAGGGGCCCCACAAACAGACAAAGCTACACAACTGTCACTCACATGCAGAGGGCCTAGGTCAGTCTCATGCAGGCTCCCCAGCTGTTGGTCCTACTGACGTAGATGACGACTTAAACAGAAAAACTACTTACCTTGGTTCACAGCTTCAGAGTTGACTATGCTCAGCTAGCTCCATTGCCTTAGGCCTGTGGCTAAACGGGAACAGCAAGGCAGAAGGACACAGCAGGGGAAAACTGCTGGCCTTGTGGCAGCCAGGAAGCAGAAAGACTGACAGGCAGAAAGGACTGTGGACAAGATAAGCCCTTTGAAGGCAGGCGCTCAGGGACTTCTCCATGCAGGGGGTTGCTATCAGTCCTCCCGGAACTCATCAGTGGGCAATGGCCTCACGATGCCATCATCTCCCTCTAGTGCCACCAGCTGGGGACCAAGCCTTCAACACATCTGCCTTTTTTAGGGACACTTCATAAACTATAACACCATGATGGTTTAGATTTAAAATGCTCCCAGAAACTAGTGTGCTAAAGGCTTAGTCCCTAGCCTGCAACACTATTAGTAAGTGTTGGAACCTTTAGCTGGAAGGGCCTCGTTCAGGGGAGTTAGGTCCCTGGAGAGGCGTGCTCTCGGAAGGGATATTGGGACCTTGGCAATTTCTCCTCTGCTTTCTGAATGACTTGAGATGAATAGAATCTACCCCTACCCCACCCCTACCTACCTCACCCACCCCTATTCCACTGCAACCCCATATGCTTCCTGCCATGATGTGCTCTCTCCCACAGGCCTAGAGCAACAGAGCAGAGGATCATGAACCAAAATCTGAAATTATGAACACAGGACAACTGTTTCCTCTTCATAGCTTAATTGTATCAGTTTTTCACAGTACTAAATTGTGGATTAACACAGGCACTCGCGCAGTGTCTAAACCAGGTCACCTTAAGGTTAAAATTAAAAGACAAGACACACAGACTCATCTGTCAGTGTGGGACTATGTAAGAATGTGGGTCTAGGAGGGAAAAATGGCTCAGCAGGTCAAAGTGCTGGCTGTGAAGGCCCAGTGGCCTGAGTTCAGTCCCTGGAATTCATGGTAAGAAGAGAAAATCAGCTCCTAAAAGGTGTCCTCTGCCTGGCACGGACGCAAGCAGGCACGCACGCTCGCACACTTGAAAGAAAGGAAAGAAGAAAGAATTCTTATCTGGATTTTAGAACCACACAGGCTTATCTGAGGTGGGTTTAGTTTTGTTTTGTACGCACGGAGCTTGCTTTGTAGCTGAGGACTTGCCTTGAAGTCCTGATCCCCCTGCCTCCACCTTCCAAGGCCGGTTTCCACACACTCTTTTCTCATCCCTCCTGTATCGCTCTAAAACAATGGTGATTGAGGCTGTGGATGTAGTTCAGCCAAGGAGTGCTTGCCTGGCACGCATGAGGCCCTAGGTTCAAACCCAAGCACCACGTAAACCAGGCACGATAATCGCACAAGCCTTTAATCTCAGTGTGTAGGGGGAAGCGTCAGAAATTCAAGGTCATCCTGGCTACAGTTCCAAGCAGGCTTGTAATATATGACATGAGGCTCTCTCTCTCTCTCTCTCTCTCTCTCTCTGTGTGTGTGTGTGTGTGTGTGTGTGTGTGTGTATGAGAGACAGACAGACAGATGGAAGGAGGGAGGGAGAATCGAAGAGAATTAGTTCTTACATATCTGAACTCAACTAAAATGCGAGCATTTCTATGCTCTGCTACCTGATACAGACACTAGTATTGGAAAGCTTGTTTGAGAAAGACCAGCGGAGAAGGGGAAGGAAACGGGAGCAGAAGAGAAACATGGCAAAGGTCCTGCCTGAGCCTCTCTCCATCTCCCCAATTGGCCTGAGATTCCCTCTTCCTGGCAGCAGGCTCTGATCTTATCATGGGTACATACTTTTCTTCACAAGTGTGTTCCTGCCTTAAAGTCAAACTCACAGGGAAGGGCTGACTACCCTCTGCTCATCCCTCAGGCCTCCAACACACCCTATTCCAGGCAGGAACCCAACTAATGTTCTTTATAAATGGGCCCTGGGTCAACTCACAAAGATGCAGAAGAAACCCAGAGCTGCTCAAAGGTGGAAGCAAACCGGGACAGCTTCCCGCAGCAGGGAAGCCAGGCTCCTTCTGGGGAGAGAAGGAAGCCTTGGTCTGGAGCTGAGTTTAGCCAGGAAGGGGGGGGGGGTTGGGCTGGCACAGAGCCGGCGACATCCCTGGCCCTCTCAGAAACCAGCTCCAGGGCTTCCGAGGAGCCAAGAGTGAGGGAACTGTCACAATGCTGTCTATTTCCCGTCATGATTTATTTAATTAAGCTGTGTCTGAAAATATCCCTAGCAGGTGGCTTATTCTCTGCAGAGCCAGGATGAGGGCGGGCACAGAGTGTAGCCTCCTGATACAGCTCTAAGGTAGGCCGATTAGACACCAGCCAGCCTGGTTCACAGATAGACACATTGAGGCTGGAAGGGAAACAGACTTCACCAGGCTCCTGCAAGGCCAAGACTGACTGCAGGAAGGCAGAATACATACACCAGGAGAAAGAAAACATGAGTCCTCCCAGCCAAGAGGACAGAGAGACTGCCGTGACCTAAGCCTCAGGAACTCCTACCTACACCTGCAAGCCCAGCTCTCTGAGAGAGGGGCAGGTAACGAGTGAGGAGATCCAGGCCCGTGCTGAAGAAAGCAGCCCCAAAGGGAAGGAATCATCATGCGCTGAAGTCGAGGTTCTCTGCAGATCCCACTGAAGCCCCACCCCCCATCCCCACCTCTGCATGCTCAAGAGCCAAGAAGCAAACGTGAACCCTCTAGGTCACCATGTCCCAGACTCAATGCAGACCGGTATCTCAGCTCAGTTTCTGCGACACAAATCGACCTGACATTCTGCAGTGGTGTTAGGAGCAGTGACTCCGGTGAGCCTTTAGACTCTAGGAGGCTGTATCTCCTCATTGTGAAATGGGGATGGGATGACTAGAGAAAGGGCTGCTGGACAGAGAACAGAGATGTTGTGTGTAGGGTTTGGGGATTTGAGGAGCTTCACCCTTCTCCTGTGCCACACACCTTCTTATCCACGCCACCTCCCCTGCTTCCCAGGCCATCACCCTTTAAATGGAAGAAATCCACTGGAGAGAAGGCCATACATCATAGATGATAAATGAAAACAGACTCCTTACCACGCCTGTTTCTACCCAAGAGGCCGCTGCCTTAAAGAGCACAGATGGAAAAAGCTTTGGAGACAGAGCTTTCCAAATAACAGGGGAGCTCTGAGGGAGCTGTCCCCATGGACTGACCTTCCCCGACCTACCAGGGTCCTCACCAGGAAGAGGCCGACAGGCACGGCAGAGGCATGGTGCAAAGGGAATACAGCAAAATGGCCAGTGTGGCCCAAAGCCCCACCTAGAGACTTCCCGAGGTTATTTGAAAGCAAAAGTCCATAGACTTCATTTTGTAGGATGGTTTTAGGCTCATGACAAAGCTGGGCAGAAAGTAACTCCTTTAAGACTCCTGCCCCCACCACTAACAGAGTCCCCCACCATTAACATTCCCCAATCATGACCCACATTTTGAGGTCAATGAGATGGCTTAGTGGATAATGGTGCTTGCCACCAACTCTGAGGACCCCAGTTCAACCCCAGAACTTACATGGTAGAAAGAAAGACCCAGTGTCTACAAGCTGTCCGCTGACCTCCACAGGCATACCCTCACATAGACACAAACACGGAAAGTAATTAATATAAACTGGTTCAGTTTTAAAAGACACCCTTTCTTGCACCTGGTGACCCTGCATTGGCACATCCTTTTCACCCACAAGCCCACGTTAGGACTTTCTGTAAGCATTAAACGCAGTGTGGCTTCCACAAACAGACAGAGTCATCTCCCTGTCCTGACAACCCTAAGTGCCCCACCTTTTCATCCCTCAACTCCTGGAGACCACTGATCTTTTAGCTGTCTTCATTATTTGTCCAGAATGTCCTCTGGTTGGAATGAAATAGTATGTATCCTTATCATTCCTCTGGCTTCTTTAGTTAACACCTAGTTAAGGTTCGCCATGTCTTTTCATGATTGACGGCTCATTTCTTTTTAATCCTAAAATATTCCATTGGCTGGATAAGAATACATTTATTTAATTCTTTAACAATTTCATACCTCTACATAGTGAATTTTGATCATTTCCAACTTCCGTTATCCTCTCTTATCCACCCCCCCGATGAAACCCTTCTTTCCCTAACAAGCACCCTCCTATTTTCATGTCATGTCTCGTGTGAGTGTGAGTGTGTGTGTGTGTGTGTGTGTGTGTGTGAGAGAGAGAGAGAGAGAGAGAGAGAGAGAGAGAGAGACATACTGAGTTTAATCAGGGTTGCTTCCGTGAGCATGAGGGAAGAGGTTGCTTTTTGGAGCATGAGCAACGTATTAATGGCTACACCACCGAAGAAAAATTACTCACCCACCCCAATCATTTTAGCTAGCACTTGGGAGCAAGAGACAGGGGAATCAAAAGTTCAAGGCCAAAATCTGGGATACGGCTCAGTATTAAGTGTTTCCCTTTAGTGCACAAAGTCACCAGTTCAATCCCTGTTACTGAAATCAGAAGAATAATTCATGCACAGATCTTGTCTCAAAAATCCAAGAGCTAAGAATTTGGTTCAGTGGTAGATACTCACTTGCCCAGAACTTGCAAGGTTCTAGATTTGACTCCCAGAAATAAGCGCACACACGCGCGCACACACACACACACACACACACACACACGCACAAATATACTCATTCACCTTAAAAAATATCTCCCCAATATAACAATCACACTCATAGAATCCACAGATGGAAACTCTGATTCCAGCACCCATACATATGTATCATTAAATACAATGACCCCCACATAATTTGTTCACATCTCAAATTTTAGATGCTAAATACAGACCAAAATGATAGCACCTGATGAATCCATGAATTCACAGATTGTGCCCTGGTGTTGGGGATGTTACTGGACAGCTAACTAGGACTCTTCAGCTGGACACAAGACAGCTCAGATTTGCATTTTAATGAGAACACTCTGACTAGCTACAGCCTAGGATGGATGCCAGGATTCTCTTCCCACCTCCCCGGGATTGGACAATGCTTCTGACACTATGACAGCCAGGAACAGCTGCACCCAATTCACAGGGGATCCACTGAAGAGTGCTGTTGACAGTCAACCCAAAACCTCAACCCAGCTATGCTTCCAAACAGAAACTTGTTTTAGGAAGCAACACGGGAAGCCTGCTGAGATGACTTCAGGTAAAGGAGCTTGCTGCCAAGCCTGACCACCTGAGCTCTATCCCAGCACCCACATGATAGAACACACCCTCACCAGTTGTCCTCTGACCTCCAAAGCTTGTACACCCCCACTCCACACTGGCAAATAAATGTTAAAAAGAAAGAAAGGAAGAAAGGAAGGAAGGAAGATAGATAGATAGATAGATAGATAGATAGATAGATAGATAGATAGATAGATAGTCTAAAATCAAAAATATGGCTTCAGAATCAAAGAGCTTGGGGCTTACTCCAAAGAAAACCAGAACTTATCAAGGCTTTAAACCAAGCCAAGGCCATAGACAAAGTCAAAGAGAAGATTCAAGACAGAAGCCAGATGGCGTCATAGGAGCCCCGCCTTCTCCCCAAGTACACATCTCCATAGAAGCTTTTTTTAATTTTTGTTTTATTTTTTGATTTTTGTTTTATTTTTACTTTTTTATGAGTGTTTTGCTTAGGTGTGTGTGCGCACACAGAAGACATTTTTGCCTTACTCCTTTTATTTATTTATTTGTTTTTAGACAGAGTCTCCATATGTGGTCTTGGCTGGCTAGCCTGGAACTCACAAGATAGATTACAATGGTCTGGAACTTTCTGGGACCCACCTGCCTCTGCCTTCCTAGTACTGGGATAACAGGTGTGTCCCAGCACACCTGGGTCAATGGTTTATTTTCTAAATAGTCCTCAGGTGGCTTACCATCACTCCATCCCTACATTTACTCCAGATTTTTAAGAACACAGGGTGATTGTTTGGGGATTATTTGGCAATTCCTCACAATTGTGTTCAGCATATACTTTTGAGGCAGTAAATCCCTCAAAAGCTGTGCCCCTGTCCATCCATCTCATGGGCTGGCACCGCACCTCAGTTTCTGGTCAAGTAAATTCTGCTGCTTTGCTGAAGCTGCACCTGCCAGGCTTCTCAATTGCACGACCATCCGCAGCTCTGTAATTGGTAAGGAATCAGTGGGAATCTCTGAACAACGTCAGTCTTGTTTCTCATCAAACATTCACTCACAGGTTTTCATATCCACAGGACCTTTCTGCCACACAAAAGTGAGGGCTACCGTTATCTTACATTTTGAGTTTAAATGGCTGTGCTTGAGAGAGCTATAAAACAAAAAAGCCTCTATCCTGTAAGCCCCACTTGCCAAAGGACAGATAACTCCCAGGGATGCTGGGGGCTGTTGTTCATAACAACAACACATAGCAAGCCATGTGTTCTCACTTCTGTAAGCAAGGTCGGTTGCCCCAGCTGCACAGGACGTGCGTGATCACATGTAGGTGGGAGGCGGGGAGGCAGGAAGTACATCACGATGTATACTTGGCCCCTAATGGATGAAGGCAGGAAGAATGCAGCCTTGTGAGGTTTGCCTTTCTAAGCACCTGACTAACTTAATTCAAGGCCTCTCTCTGGGCCCCCTAGGTACAGCCATTTTCCTGCCAGTATTTAATAAAACTTGCTTCAAATCTGGCTCAAAATATGTTGTGGTGGTCTTATCCTAGCCTGGTGGGATTTAACACCAGTTCTGATTGTGATATGGGTAGAACTGTTCCTGTTAATTAAATTTGCAGAGCCGTTGAGTTCTGGTGGACTCCAGAGCCAGGTTCATAAAGCTGTGTGTTGCCATTCTAAAGGCTTAGAGTGTTGTTCCAGGACAATGGTGAAGACCCAGGCTCTCATTGTGTAGCCCACGGGGTCTATCACTCACTGGATAGACCAGACTGGCCTTTGAGCTCATTCTATCACTTAGGCTGGTCTTGAACTCATGGTCCTCCTACCTCAGCCTCCCAAGGGTCAAAGTCACGGGCTATGCTACCACGCTAGGCTTCTGATTTTTGTTCTGAGAAGTCAGCACATCTTTTTCTGGGATGGAGTATTAGGGTCCAGTAGAGGACCAGACCCAACAGAGTGTAAATAGTTATAAAAGGAATCTGATATAGAGGATCAGGAGCTGAATATTCAGTCCCACAGCAGCCATGGGAAGACTGGAGGGCCAGAAACCAGCAGCTATTCAGTCTAAACTGAAAGCCTCAAGACAAGAGGGAACAAAGGGGGCTGGGGAAATAGTTCAGTAGGTAAAGTACTTGTCTTAAAACACAAGGACCCGAGTTCAACCCCTGCCCCCAGAACTCACATAAAACCCAGCATGGGAGTGGGGAAGTGGGGAAGTGGTTGGGGGTGCTGCTTTCTCTTGTAGAGGACCCATGTTTCACTACCAGCACCCATATGGTAGTTCACACCCCTTTGTAACTCCAGTCCCGGGGATCCAACGCCCTATTCTGCCCTGGGTGGGCACTTCATGCCCGTGGTGTACAGACATACACGCAGGCAAAATATCAACACACATTAAAATTTTTAAAAAAAAGTCATCATAGTGGAGACAAGTGAATCTGGGGCTTGTTTGTCCGTCAGCCTAAACTATTTGGGGAATTCCAGCCCAGCGAAAGATCCCGACTCCTGACTCAAAACATGGCGGGGGAGGGGAGACCTGAAGAATAATACCTGAAGTTGTCTTCTGGCCTATACATCATGTCATGCACCCACATGTGTACATATTACCTCATATGTGCATACACACACACATGCCATGATGCGACCTGTCATGTCCTGAACCTCTCTGGAGAGCTGCTGGTGTGAATCCAAGTTCAGACTGAAGAATCTGGTGATCTAATGTTAGCGGGCAATGGCTCCAGAGGAAGGACCGCTCGGTGAAAAGGGAGCTGCACACACAAGCACGCGGCCTCCTCCTTGCACTCCTGGCCCCAGCCTGTTGGATGGTACTGTTCACATCCAGGATGGGTCTCCTCCTTTCAGTTTGCTCACTCACATGCCAATCATCTCCAGAAGCGCCTCACAGGACACCCGGAAGTGTGTTGTATTCATTTTCTCGGTGTTTCTCCATCCGGTCACAATAAACCATCATAGGTCAGATCTTCAATTCAAAACCGAATTTGGGCCGCTGGCTCTAGAAGTCCACCTCTAGAACAAAGGTTGTTGCTTAAGATCCATGAGGTAGGCTGGAGACGGGTCTGTAACTCCAGTCCCGGGGACCCCGTGCCTTCGGGCCTCTGTGCCACCATCATTCGGGCAGGAAACGGGATCGCCATCAGAGGACTGTTTATGCCTGAAAGGCTCGAGAGAATGAAATCGATAGTGTCACAGCACCGTGTTCTACTTTTCACATCTTTTCACGCTGTAGTTTTTCTAAATCACGTAAAGGCATCGGGTTTAATTAACTTAATTGAAGGGTGCATCCCAACAAAATATTAAGAAGAAGAAGACAAGCACCAAGAGTGCACGCTGCATGGGTCCACTTACGGAAACGGTCAGACTTGACATTAAGATATTGTGATAGAGTCAGGTTAGGGAACTCACGTGTCCTAATTGCAAAGCTTATTTCAGAGCTACAGAAACAAAAGGAGTGTGGTGCTGATGTTAAAAGTGAACATAAAGTCACACAGATTAATGGACTCCAGAAGCCATGCATCCAAGGCTGGTTAATATTTTACGTAAGTGGTGTGGTACAGATTTGTCAGTATTCTGTCAATCATGTTTTAAGTAAACACTAATTGGCCAGGCAGGAAGTATAGGTGGGAAAAAAAGACAGGAAGTAAAGGTGGGACAATGAGAAGAGGAGAATTCTGGGAAGGAGGAAGCCCATTCCTCCGCAGTCCTGCCCAGACACTGAAGAAGCAGGATGTGACCTGCTCTGCTGAAAAAGGTACTGAGCCATGTGGCTAACATAGATAAGAATAGTGGGTTAATATAAGTACAAGAGCTAATAAGAAGCCTGAGCTAATGGGCCAGTCAGTTTATAATCTTATGGAGACCTCTGCGTGATTTTCTTTGGGGCTAAACAGCTGCGGGAACTGGGCAGGACAGAAACCCCGACAAGCAGGGCCTCAAGTTACAGTGGTGAGAGCATGCAATGGGGAGAAAACGGTCGTTAGCAGACGGTGCTGGGAAGACCAGAGAGACACGTGTACAGAAGGAAGCAGCACCCTGTGGGACAGACAGCATCCACAGGCATTAACTCAAAATGGACCAACATGCTAGTACTTTTACAATACTTTTACAAGAATTACCATGAATTTTCATAATCTCGTATTTGAAAGGGAAATCATAGGTATGACATAAAAGGTAAAGCAAGAAAAAAAAAAGTAAACAAGCTGGATTCCACCAAAACTAGGGCGTCAAAAGCCACTATGCAGGAAGGAAGGGGGTTGGGGTGTGAGAGACGAGGTGAGATCCTGAAGGGATAAGGGAAGGTAATGGGGGACATGTGATGGCAAAGCAGGGTACAGGGTAGCTGAAGGAAGGAAAGGAACCGTCCAGAAGAGGACAGGAGGCACAGGGGAGATCTCGGTGACAGGACAAAAATACAGCAAAGGGCGGGCAAATGGCTCAGCAGGTCAAGGTGCTTGTGGCCTGACACCTGCATGCTCTCCCTGGAAGCCATGTGGTGGAAAGAGAACCAATTCCCTAAGCTGTTCTCCGACCTCCACATTCGAGCCGTGGCACACAAGTGTTCACACAAATACACTCATGGACACACACACATAAATAAATAAACACAACATATCATTTAAAGAACAAACTAAAGCTACACATGCGCGTGAAAGCACGTAACAGAACATATTCCTTAATTCTAAAAAGACAGACTGAGAAATTAAAAGTGAAAAGTGAACTACTGCATGCTGAATGTTTGTGTCTCCCCAAATACACATGTTAAAGCCCGAACCCCCCGTGTGAGAAAATAAAGAAGTGACTAAATTTGGTGAGGTCATTAGATTGACCCAACAGAATGAGTGCCTTGTATAATTAGTGCATTTGCTTGAGTGTACATATGTGGGTGGAGGTCAGAAGACCACCTGTTGGAGTCAGCTCTTTCCTTGCACCATGTGGGTCCCAGGGATCACACTCGGGTCATCGGGCACTTTTACCACTGTGTCTTGCTGCCCGAGGATCAGTGTGGTAGTTTGAAAAAAAATGGCCAACATAGGAAGTGGCACTCTTAGGAGGTGTGGTTTCTTGAAGTAGGCGTGGCCTTGTTGGAGAAAGGGTGTCACTGTGGAAGTGGACTTTGATGTCTCCTAGGCTCAAGCAACACAATGACACAAGTCACTTTTCTGATCCAGATGTAGAACTCTCAGTTACCTCTCCAGCGCCAGTCTGCCTGTACGCCACCATATCCACCGTGACGATGATGAACTAAACCTCTGAAACTGTGAGCCACCTCAATTAAATGCTTCCTTAATAAGAGCTGCCATGCTCACGGTGTCTCTTCACAACAGTAGAAACCCTAAGACAATGTCCCAATAAGAGACAAATACTGCAGCTGTAACATACAGAACGCAACAGCAAAAAAGCTAACAGTATAGTTTTAAATGGGAAAAGTCTTCTTTTTTTCTTTTTTTGATATTTTGGGACAAGATTTTACTATGTAGCCCCAGATGACCTAGAACTCACAAAGATCCACCCGTCTCTGCCTGCTGAGTGCTGGGACAAAGGCGTGTGCCACCACACTTGGCTGAGAAATAGACGTTTCTCAAAAGATCAACCACAGACGGTCAACAAACACATGGAAGGACTCTTAGCTTAATTAGCCATTTGTAAAATGCCAGTCAAGACCCTAGGAGAGAGCTGGTCATATTGGGTAAATGCATGCATGTGCAAGGCTCACGACCTGAATGTGATCCCCAGAGCCCACATGAAGGTGGAAAATGAAGGAACTTTACAAAGTGTCCTCTGACCTCACAGCAAGCACACACACTCACGTGCACACACATGCTGTGCCCATACACGTATAATGATAAACAAAATTGTTTCTAAAGAGTAAAGCTCACCAAGAGATGCCACCTCACAGCCTAAGGACCTTATACTTCAAACAATTATAGTTCTTTGAAGTAAGTAGGGCAGGGTGGTGCTGGGGAGCTGGTTCACTGGTAACAACACTTGCCGCACAGCCTAAGGACCTGAGTTCAAATTGCCATGACCCACATCAAACAACTCGGCGTGGTCCTACACACCTGCAACCCCAGTTCTGAGGCAAAGTGGAAGCAGGAAGATCTCTAGGGGAAGTAGAGACAGGAAGATTTCTGGGGTTTGATGGCCACCAGCTTAGCAACCGTTTTAGTGAGAGACCTGTCTCAAGGGAGCAAGGTGAGAGCAGAGCAGATGACATCCTCTTCTGGTCTTGGCAAGCACATGGCTTGGGCACACACATACACTGTGCACATACATCAGAGAGAGAGAACTGGGGATGTAGTTCAGTTGCCTAGCGTACATGCCACAAAAACCAGGCATTATGTATAATGCCAGCCCTTGGAAGATGAAGACAAAAGAATCAACCTCAACTATCTAGCAAGTGTAAGGCTAACTGGAACACATGAGACCCTGTTTCAAAGGATGGTTTTGCATAAAAATAAAGTGTCAGTGACAATGGGAAGCCCCTGGGGCCTGCATATGTTGCATGCGGGGTATAAATGGTTTGTCCTCAATGCAAAATACGGGTGTTTCCTCAAAAAATGGACCATAAACTTTGGTTTTGTTTCTGCTTTTGTTTGTTCATTTGTTTGGTCCCTTTTGTTCTGTTTCGGTATTTGAGACTGTCTTGTTATGTACCCCAGGCTCAAAGATAGCATCCTCCCAACTCAGTTTCCCATGTTCTGGGATTATGGGTGTGTGCTACCATGCTCCACGAACATAAACTTTTCAAATAGCAAAGCAATTCCCCATCTAGAAATACATGCAGAAGAACTGAAAAGAACTAGTCAGACAGACATTCTCCTATGATCGTTTATAACAATACAAAGCCAAAATAGAAAGTCAATAACGCCTATCAACAAATGAATAGATAAATATAACTTACGTATACTATGGAATATTATTCAGCCCTAAAAAGGAATAGAGTGCTGGCACATGCTACTGAGTGATAAACTAGGAAACCTTATGCTATAAAAGGTCACACAGTGGTTGCTGGAGGCTGGGGTGGGAAGAATGAGAAAAGATTGTTTCACGGGATCAGTCCTCCATGGGTTGAAATTTGGTAGTTGTGGCTGCACGATGCAATGAGCACATGAAATGCCCCTGAATTGTACACATTAGGCTGATTTTATGTGGAGTGAATTTCACCTCAATAAGCATAAGAAGAGAGAGCTGGCAAGATAGCTCAGCAAGTGGAGGCACTCACCTACAAAGCCTGATGACCTGAGTTCGATTCCTGGGACCTGTACTGTCAAAGGAAAGCACTGACACCCGAAAGCTGTCCTCTGCCTCCACATGTGTGCCATGGCAGGAACAAACACATATGTAATACATTTTTAAAAAAATAAGTAAATGCAATAAAAGAATTAAAAGCTGGTCATGGTAGCACAGTCCTTTCATCTTGGCCCATGGAAGGCAGAGGCAATAGGATTGATCTCTGTGAGTTCAAGGTCAGCCTGGTCTACAGAGTGAGTTCTGTGATGGTCAGGATTACACAGTGAGACCTATCTTAAAAGTTTTGTTGTTTTTTTTTTTTTAAAGAAGAGAAAGCAGGCTAAGTGTTAGTCTCAGTTTATGGGAGGCTAGTCCTGGGAGGAGCTGGTTGGTTGCCTTGGTTTCTAGGTTCTGTGGTATCTGCACCTGTGGGTCAATTTGTGACAATTCATCCAGCTAGACACGGTGACTGGAACAGAGCCACCAATGTGTTTGTACTCACATAAAAGAAAGCTTTTAAAAGCTTTTAAAAGCCAAACCAAAGTCCCTGTCGTGTTTAAGATGGTGGGACTAGGGAGGATGACGGGAAGGGAGGCGTGTGCAAGTGCTGAGTCAGGCCCTGTCTTTGTTTCAAAGATTAATATTTGATTCCCCTGGCTCCCCTGTATTCCTTCTGATTGTCCGGAATATTGCCATTAGGCATAAGCTGTCTTGGAATGAGTAAGGATATGGTATAAAAGATATCTGGTATAAAAAAAACGCCATAATGAATGCATCACTTTGTATGCTGATAAAAAACAAAGGACATTACAGGTGGTGTGTGTGTGGGTGTGTGTGTGTGTGTGTGTGTGTGTGTGGTCTCTCTCCACATAGAGCCACCACCAGGATTCAATTTTCAATGATAGGGGCTCCACCCTGATGACATTCTCTAATTTTTTCTTATTTCCCCAGTCCTGGGTCTTCTGCATGCTATGGTGTAGGAGGGTCTTCTATCTACGCCCATATTCCCAAATATTGTTTATAAATGTTCTTTAAATTTAAAGGGGGAGATGATATAGATATAGATAATTTACATTGGTATAAATTTTGCTTTATTGATATAAATTTAAGGTCAATTTTGTTATATATATGTATTTTTGATCTTGATTAAGGTATTGTGATTATGTAACTCATTTAAAAATGTAATGTATAATTAGGAAATATAGGTTGTTAATGGATAATCATTGATATAGTCAAGTTTGTAGTCATGTTAGTTAGATTTTCTAAATGTGCATAGATATGTTTCAGATAGACATTCTTCATATCTTTCAAAGACTACAGAACATGGCATTTAATGTTTTAATAACTTAGGACTTTTCATGACAATGAGACGCATCTGCTCCTGGCAGCACCAGCTACTTCAAGAGGAAGACGGGCATCAAAGAGACTCCTTATGGAGTTTGATTGCCATTAGGACAAAAAAGTGCTCTTGCCTGGACTGTTACATAAACTGGACACAAAGAACCTGCAGAGAGAGGACTGCTAAACTTGCCTAAAGGTGAGATGATCCTTCAGGGTTCCTGCTTCATGAAAGAGTCTGCGAGACATTCTGCAGGATACAGAAGAAAGTGACTGAACTGTCTTTAAATTTTCCTGCTTCATGGAAAAGTCTGCTGGATACTATGGGCCTGTAGGCTGAAGATGGATGCCCCAACGGTACAGAGGAACTTTGGGTGACTGTACAGGCAGCGAGATGTCTCTGTCATTTCTAGAGTTTGGAAGTTGCTTATTTCTTGTTTACTTAGGTAATATCTTATCCTTCTGGAGTCTTCGATGGAGTTGAAGAATGGATAGTTATAGTTTTCCATTGTTATGATAAAAGATAAAATAGATCTAAATATTGTAACTGTAATTCTTGCTTGATAACTGTTTTGTTATATGCAACTTTACTATGTTAAAATGAAAGCCTTTCTTTTTTGTTTAAACAGAAAAAGGGGAAATGGTGTAGGAGGGTCGTCTATTTGTGTATTGCCCTCATTGGTTAAATAAAGAAAACTGCCATGGCCTTTTGATAGGGCAGCCCTTAGGTAGGCGGAGTAGATAGAATGGAATGCTGTGAGAGAGAAGGCAGTGTGGCAGAGACAGACGCCATGCTTCTCCAGCACAAGATGGACACTGGTTAGACTCATGCCGGTAAGCCACAACTCAAGTGGCGATACACATTAATGGAGATGGGCTAAAATAATATGTGAGAGTTAGCCAATAAGAGGCTAGAGCTAATGGGCCAGGCAGTATTTAAATGAATACAGTTTCCATGTAATTATTTCGGATACGCACCGGGAGCCGAGTGGGACAGAACAAGGGGCCCTGCGCTGGGATCGCAGCCCGAGCCCCTCATTACAACATGCTAGGCAAGCGTTGTCACTGAGCTCCAGGCCCAGATCAGCCTTACCTAACTCTGACTACCTCCCAAAGTCCTCCTTCTAGACCCAGAGACAGGGCAAGTTTCCATCTCTCCACACCTCACTGTTGGAAAAAAAAAAAAAAGTCAGCAAATGGAGACAGGGGCTCAACTCACCCAGAAGACATGATGACCCTTTCTTTCAACTTTGCGCCCCCCTCAAGAACCTCAGCCACCTTCCTGGAGTCCCAGTCCTAAATATTCACCAGGAAAGACAATGAAATTGTAGTCAGAACAGCCACAGTGGGGTGAATACTCATCTTCCTCTCACTGGCTCTGACCCCAGAGAAGATGCAGAAATAGAAATACACATAGGTACCTCCGTGTCAGAGGAAAGGCCTTCCTGAAATGGTTCCCTTAGCTGTGAGTGACCTAAGACTCCAGCCCACCTCCCTGATACTCTACCATGAGATCGCCTGGGCCCCTGAGGCCCCTGTACCAGTCAGTAGGCAAGGACTTCAGGGCCCACACTCCCCACTGTGGGGAGTCCTAAGTGAAAGTGTATCATTGACATGGGCACACCTGCACACAGCTGGCAGTTGGTTCTCCCCCACCACTACCCCACCCTGACTCCAGGAATGAAACCCAGTTCATTGGGTTGGAGGCAGGTGCTCCCCGCACTGAGCCATCACACTGGTCCCAGCTCCCCTCTAAATAGGAGGTGGGTGAACTTTGCCATCCACCTCTGAAGTGGGAAGCTGAACAATTCACACAAAAGCACAGGGAGGGTCCGTCATTCTTGGCTAGGCCGTGGTCCTACACCGCATCACCCATAGCCTCTACCAGCTAGATGCTCATGGCACCTCTGCCCCGTGATGACAACCAAATCTGTCTCTGACCAAAGTGGTGGCGGAATCCCCTAGTGGGAAACTACTCTTTCAGACAAAGAGGCTGTTCAAGGGGGCTGATATGGAAAATACCCAAACAAGGGTGTCATTGTGAGGAAGCCAATGGGAGGGAAGAGAGCTGGGCATGCAATTCCTCACAGAAATATGCGTTTCTAAAAGAGATGACAAACATGGAGTCACTGAAAGCTTTCAAGAGAGGCATGATGGGATATTCTGGACCCTAGAGAAAGGGCTCCAACGGCACAAGAAGAAACGGGAGGTTCGTTTAGAATGGTCACAGAGTATTACGCTAATTAGCGTTATTATGCTATATGCTATTCCCAGGGGACACACTGCTTCTTTGTGACTTGGTTTCCTTGTTTGTAATAGCTCACCTACTTCAAAGGTGGTAGTAAAAGTGTGTTTGTAATGCACTCAGAGTGGGATTCTAGAAGCTTTTGTTCTAGCTGCCTTAGTCCAGATTAGAGATGCTGGGGCCTTTGAATGACAACAATGACATTATACCTATGGAGGGCCAAGGCTGCAGGAAGCTATGGAATTAAAAGCCTTGCTAAAAAATATAAAAGTGTGGGGAATATCAGGCAAAACAGGGAACTAGGTAGGACATGAGATGCATTGGAAATGAGGCATCACGGCCAACTGAAAAGGCTCAGCCTCAACGGCATGTAGGCGCTTCCTTGCACCACGCTGCATCTATGATATTCATATTAAGCAATAAGATTGACAAGTCAGAACTGGGCGGTGGTGGCACACACCTTTAATCCCAACACTCGGGAGGCAGAGGCAGGCAGATCTCTGGGAGTTTGAGACCAGCCTGGTCTATAAGAGCTAGTTCCAGGACAGGCACCAAAGCTACAGAGAAACCTTGTCTGGAAAAAAAAACACACACACACAAAAAAAGATTGGCAAGTCAGAACTCAGGGAAGAATTCTGGATGGAAGATGCAAACCTTCGTGTTTCACAAAGTAAGAATTTAATGACTGTGATGGTTAGTATTGACTGTTGGCTTGGCAGGATCTCGGACCACCTGGGATACAAGCCTCTAGACAAGCCTGTGACGGGTAGCGTAGATTACTCAATTGAGGTGGACCCTAATTCCAGGGGGCACCACTCCATGGACTGGGATCCTTGACTCAACGGAAAGAAGAGCCGAGCACCAGCGCTCAGCACTCTCTGCTTCCTGGCAGCGGATGCAGTGTGGCCAGCTGCTTCGGCTCTGCCACCAAGCCTTCCTGGCTAAGAAGGACAACATCCGCAGACTGTGAGCCAAAACAAGCCCTCCTTCCTAACGTTGCCTTCACTGGGAATTTTGTCGCAGAAACAAGACAAGTAAGCAGTACCATGGTTTGAACTAAACAATAGCAATAATATTTAAAGGCATTCAAAACCTGAAGAATTTGTCCTCTAAATAAAGTAGATGTATGTAAAATTACAATTGTACGAGTTTCTCGTTGTAGCAGTGTGTGTCATAGGGTAGTTTGTAAACTACCTAACTAGCCTTTGATAGGTGTCCAGGGAAACATAGTGGAGTACAGGCACAAATGGAAGATTGGCAGGCCATGGTGGCACAGGCCAGTAATCCCAGCAAAGCAGGAGGCTCAGCAATGCAAAGCCAGCCTGGCCTACGACGCAAGACTCGTCTCAAAAATCACAATGCAGGGACAGGGAGGTATTATATAACTGGTAAAAGAATAAACCAACTTAATACGTTTTGGCCCATCGTGACCCACAGTAAATGCTATTCAATAAAAAGGCAAGATGCATGATGACGTGTACAAGAGACTGCATTTCCATGCCCTCTCCCAGAAAAACAGGATGGCTAATACTGTTACAGGCATGGACTGTTTCTGGAAGGGCTCATAGTTTCTAACAACCACATCAAGTTGAAAAGATAGGACTTGGAAAATTATATGGAATGTTCGATGCTTTACTCTGTGAGGTTTTTTTCCCTCACATTGTAATATTTAGAACTGGTTATCTATGACTTTTGTCTTTTGGTAAGAGTCTCACTAGGTAGCCCAGGCTGCCCTCAAACTGGCAACCCACTTGCCACTGCCTTCTGAGTGATAGTATTCCACAGTGTAGCACTGTGTTATAATTTTTGTAAGGCCGTCAGCCCTCTGTTTCCATGAAGTCAACTATGTTTGGAATGGAAACATTTGTGGGAAAAAATGTCTATACTAAACAACATGCAGGCTTTTTTTCTTGTCGTTTTGTAAACAACATGTTCCAAGAGCTGTTCCCATGTTATTTACATTGTGTTAAGTAAGAAGAGTGAAATGCATGGGAAGCGCTGCCTACTACACAGGATGCCATGACGGTACCACCGTATGTGGAGTGCAGCATCTACTTCGGTAAGCCTACAGGCTGGAACTTCGGATGCTAAGGCACATGGGGACATGATTTTCAAGGCAGTGTCTCTCAGCATTACTCAGGCTCGCCTCACACCCCTAGAGCCAAGCAATTCTTTGTCCCTGCCTCCCAAACAGCTGAGATTATAGGCGTGCACTACTATGCCCAGCTGCAATTAGAGGAGGAAAATTGTGGTCTAGAAGAGTTGGAGCAATGAGCGAATACGGGCCGCTTCTCCGGAAGAACGGGGTTCAGTTCCCAGCACCCACATGGCAGCTCCCAACTGTCTGTAACTTCAGTTCCAAGAGATCCAATGCCCTCTTCTGGGCCTCCAAGGGCACCAGGTACACATGTAGTGGGTGCACAGACACATATACAGGCAAAACACCTATGAATAGAATTATAAATTTTTTGAGTTTTTAAAATATGGTTTGAAACAAAAAAAAATTTGTCATTCTTGTAGCATAGCCAAGGACAAAGCTACACATGGGATACCAACCAGCAGACTATTACAGCAGTGCAAAGGTCTACCTTAGCTGTAGCGGGCTTGCCCAGTGTGTGGGAAACCCTGGGTTTGATCTCCAGTGCTGCAAAAAGAAGAAAGAAGAAAGGGAGAAGGAGGAGGACTAGAATTACAGCTGCATCAGGGAGGATGGAGAGGCTCCAAAAAGCACCTTCAAGTGGTACCCAAACTTAGATGACCTAATGGAGATGCGAAAGGATGTAGGCTGAGAAAGGCTTCTTTCTCAGTCATAAGCCCTAGGTCTGCCCTTTTCCTCAAACCTCCCGGAAGGTTCAAAGGATCTCAGAGAGCTAAAGAGTGGGCTGTAGGGCTGCAGGTGTCACACAGTGGAATAGCACTAGCCCAGTATACACAGGGCCCTGGGTTCAGTCCCCAGTAACAAAGGAGGGAGGGGAGAAACAGAGCTGGGGCCAGACAGATGGCTCAGCAGGTAAAGACACTTGCTGCCAAACCTGATAACCTGAGTCTAACCCAAGACCTGACGGGTGGACCGATTCTTGATTCCCTGATTCCCACAGGAAGCCCTCTGAGCTGCATACATGCACATACTACACACACACATAAACGTAAAACATTTTTTTAATTTTTATTCTTCTCTCATATATTACACCTTGGCAGCAGTTTCCCCTCCCTCCACTCCTCCCAGTCTACCCCCCACCTCTCTATTCCCACAGATTTACTCCTCCTCCTTTTCCCTTAAAAAAAAAAAAAGAGCAGTCCTCCCAGGAATATCCCCCACCATGGTGTAAGATACAATAAGACTGGGCACATATCCTCACATCACAACTCGATGAGACAACCCAG
This sequence comes from Ondatra zibethicus, assembly GCA_004026605.1. Taxonomy (NCBI): domain Eukaryota; kingdom Metazoa; phylum Chordata; class Mammalia; order Rodentia; family Cricetidae; genus Ondatra; species Ondatra zibethicus. The sequence continues at coordinate 174,885 of PVIU01000801.1, forward strand.
TAGGAGAAAAAGAGTCCCAAAATCAGGCAAACGGATCAGACCCACACACACACATTCCCATTGTTGGGAGGCTCATAAGAACACCATGCTAACCAGGAGAACATGGTCCACAGATTCAACTAAGCAGGGTCAGAGGACGGAAGCAGAGATGGAAGCAACAAAACATGGACCCTTTATGTGTCTGAGCTAGGTCCCCTGCATATACCTTATGGCTGTGTAGCTGGGTGTAAAACCGTTTGTAAAGGAGAAAAGAAAAGAAAAGAAAGAACAGGAGGGGATGAAAAGAGACAGAACAGGAAAACTAAAGAAAAAGCATCTGGAGCTGAAAGTAAACAAAGATCTCTGAGCATCCATGTGTCTCTCTCTCACACACACACACCATCACCCCATGACCACCCATGTTTCTCACACACACACACCATCACCCCATAACCACCCATGTGTCACACACACACACACACACACACACACACACACACCATCACCCCCATGACCACCCATGTGTCACACACACACCGCCATCACCCCACATCACCCCACGGCCTCTTGAACTGCCACCCTGAAAAGCAGAACCTCATACACTCTCTGACACAGAGAGCTTTGGACAGAAGAAACACCTGTCAACATTGCCCTTCCTTTCTTCCTGCCAAGGAGCACAGAAATACCTCCACCATAGAAAAAAATATTTCCGGTTTCCTTCAGTTGCCAGTCTGATTGTTAAGCCTCCTCAATGTGGCCCAAGCAGCCCAGGGTCCATTTGCATACTGGCCCACTACTAGCTGAAGCCAGCTGCAAGGGAGCTTGGTGGTGATGGGCCTCTCCCTAGGAGCTAGGGGTAGCATGAGCCTATAAATCAGGAGGCAAGAGCTTGCTCACCAAGCCTGTCTTTAATGGAGCCTGTCTGTGGAAAGTTCAAGAGGACGTAGCCTCTGAGAGTCATAAAACCTGTCACCTCCTCTCCTCTCAAAAAACAATTTTACAAAATTTTAAGTAGGCGCCTGCTTACATTCCACAAAGATGAGCCTTGTTCATTCCTCAGCTCAGCTCTGCCAAAAATCTGCTATTTCATTTTCCCCGTGCAGGAGAGTAAGGCACAGCGTCGCACCCTCACATGGCCTTCTCTGGCTGCAGTGACCTGGTGCAGACTGAGAGAAGCTGAGCTCAGCCAAACCAAAATGCAGCTGGTATCCTCCAAGATCCCCACCAGGAGCCACTGCCCAGCAAAAATTGGAGGAAGATCTTACCAGAAGGTCTAATCTGGCTTTCCCAGATGCCCTGAGTCATCTGTCAGCACCTGGGTAAGGTATCTACCAACCCACCTCAACCAGCCACCATCAGCCTGACACAGACAAGGTTCCTTCTGCATGATAAATTCATTTCTCAACCCATGGCTGGATTAGTTCACCTTACTGGTGTGTGCCTGTGTGTGTGTGTGTGTGTGTGTGTGTGTGTGTGTTCACGTGTGCTCATGTGTATATGTGTTTGGAGTCCAGTGGACAACATTGGGTGTCATTCCTCAGTAAGTAACTATCTACTTTGGATTTTTTTGGTTTGGGTTTTTTTTAAAGATTTATTATTATGTGTATGTATGTATTTGTGTGTATTTTTGTGTATGTATATGTGTGAGTGCAATTGTCAAAGAAAGCCAGAAGAGGGCATCAGAACCCCTGGGACTGGAGTTACAGAGAATTGTGAGCCACCATGTAGGTGCTAGGGATCAAAGCCAGATCCTCTGGGAGAATAACCAATATTAAGAATATTGACCACTGAGTCATCCCACCATCCCCTAAACACACACACACACAACACACTTTGTTCTCTGAGACAGAGCCTCTCACTGACCTGAAACCCCACAAAAACATCAAGCGGGTCAGTCAGTCAGCCCCAGAGATCTGCTTTGCTGCTTCCTCCGTGGTACAGTGATCACTAGTGTGTGCCCAGCTCAGCTTTTTTAATTTATTTATTGGGGGAGGGGTTCAAGACAGAGTTTCTCTGTGTAACAGCTCTAGCTGTCCTGGAGCTCACTCTGAAGACCAGGCTGGCCTCGAATTCACAGAGATCCACCTGCCTCTGCCTCCTGAGTGCTGGGAGTAAAGGCGTGCACCACCACCACCCAACATGCCCAGTTTTTAAATATGGATTCTGGGATCAAACTCAGGTGCTCATGCTTACATTACTGACTGCCCTCCCTCCAGCTCACGTAGGTTAATGCTTTAACATCAGGTGATGGTCCCTTCAAGTTTCATCGTTTCCTAGAGGTAGAAACAGTTCTGCATCCTGAGCGATTTGGGGCCTACACCCCACTCACCTCCTTTGTGGGGCCATCACACTTGGGTAACAGCTGCCAGCCGTAATCTCTCCAGGATCCATTATCAGACAACTGGGGACAGTACCACACTCCCAAGCAGAGCCCCACGGGATTCTTCATATCAGCCAACCTACAATGGTCATCTAACCGCACTCTTTCCTGCCTCAGAAACGGTAAGTAAGGCTCCAGCCTACACCCTTCCCTTCCCCGGCGAGACCCAATGCTTCTCAGTGTCCCCCACAGTAATGTGCTGTCTTTGTTTGGAGACCTGTAAATTAGACAGGCTAGTTGTGATTCCCTTGGCTTGCCATACCTGAATAAGAAATTTTTTGTATTTATTTATTTATTTGCTTGTTTATTCTTTGTATATGTGTGTGCCCACATATACATACACCCACTTGTATATGCGGAGGTCAGAGAACAACTTGTGGAAATTGGTTCTCTCCTTAGACCACATGTGGCCTGCAAGCACCTTTACCCGCAGAGTTTGATTATAAGCACATAAATTATAAGCACATAATTTGTCGTTTATTATAAAGCTATAATATATTAATTATACTTATCTATGCTAAGTAACAAACAATAATACCTTGACAATAATAAATTATAACCATTTTGAAGCAACAGCCTCAGGCTCTCTTCTGGAACCACCCTCACCATATTTTCGAATCTCCTGGTTGCCAAATCTTTACCTCACCCCTCCCACCACTCCCTTCCTGAAACATGACATTTTTGCAGGTCACCGTCTGGGTTCAGTCCTCGTGGCCTTAGACTCTTCCGAGGCTGCTGCTCCCATCACTGCACCACTGGGCCCTGAGCTCTGTCCATTTCCAGAGCCACACCCAGTGCCAGTTGCCACCTACTCACAACACTCACTAGACACCTCTGGGACGCTAACCCACTCCTTGCTCGTGTCTCCAGGCACCGAGCTCTATCCTGAACTGATAGCTGGTGTCTCAACATTCTCTTCTCTCCGTTCTTCCTGTATAAAAGCTCACCCGAAACCTGGGTGCCCCAGCGGCCCTCACGAAAAGCCTCCCAGGAGTGCCCAGGTGATGTGCACCTTCTTCCCAGAGCCTGCTGCCATTACCCATCATGACAGACTCTCCCACCTCAGTTGGACTCCAGCCCTTTGCTCTGGTCCCTCTCATCCCTCCTGTGTACCCCCCCAGCCCATTTCCACTAACCCATCCCCAGTGCTTCATCACACTGCTCCCCTGATTTAGGGCTTTCCATAGTTCCCTACTGCTCACTGCAAAGTCTAAAACCTTTGACCTAATTAATGCAGTCTTCGTGATCTGGCTTTCCTTCCAAGCACACATCTAGCCCTGTTCCTCCTCCCATTCCACACCCCAGCAGCACTTAGCTCCAGAATGCAGTGTAGTGACCCACACTTCTGCTCCTTCATTCCTTCTCTTGCTTCTGGGGATCCCTTGGGAATGCCTGTCCATAAGCCACTGTTCTCTCCCAGGATTTCTTCCAAATGCTCTCCTTTTGGCCTCATGTGATCCTTGTAATGCTAGATTGCTCTTGATTCTTTCCATGTTTATTCAAAGATGCATCTTCCCAGGCATAGTGGTACACACCCATTATCCCAGCACTCAGGAGGTTGAGATGGGAGGATTGGCAGGATTAAAAGGCTAGCCTAATCTACATAGTAAATTCCAAACTAGGCTAGACCTTATGGGGGGGCAGTGGAGAACCAGGGCCAGGTGAGATAGTTCAGTGGATAAGACACAAGCCTGGCAATCTGAGTTCAATCCCCAGAACCTGTATTTCTAGGAGGAAACCTACTCCTGAGAGTTGTGTATGCCTGCTATCATGCATACCACACAATAATAATAATATTTTAAATTTCCTCTCAGAAATCAAAAACAAAATTCTTGAAAGCCAGGGTCTTGGATACTTTTCTATTGCTGTGATGAAGCACCATGATCAAGGCAGCTTATAGGAGTTTATTTGAGACTTACAGGTGTAGAGGGTGAATCCGTGACCATCATGGCAGGGAGCATGGCAGCAGGCAGGCAGGCTGAAAAGTTTACATCTTGATCCACAGCAAAAGGCAGGACATAGTGGTACTCGCCTTTAATCCCAGAACTTGGGTGGCAGAGACAGGTGGATCTCTGTGAGTCTGAAGATAGCCTGGTCTACATATGGAGTTTCAGAACAGTAAGGGCTACACAGAGAGATACTGTTTCAATAAACAAACAAACAAAGCACAAGCCAGAGAGATAGAGGGAGGGAAGAGGAGAGAGAGAAGAGGGGAGGGAGAGTGCACTGGGAATGGTGTGGGCTTTTTAAACCTCAAAGTCCACCCTCAGTAACAACTTCCCCCAACCAGGCCACACCTCCTAATTCTTCTCAAATAGTTCCTCCAACTGTAGACCAAACATTCTAATACATAAGCCTATGGGAGCCATTCTTGTCCAAACCCCCACGGTCAGGTAGAATGGCACATGTCTATAATGCCAGCAATGGAGAAGCTGAAGCAGGAAGATTTCTAGGAGTTTAAGGCCAAAGTGGGCTACCTACTGGGTTTCAGTCCACCTTGAGCTGTGTGTGTGTGTGTGTGTGTGTGTGTGTGTGAGAGAGAGAGAGAGAGAGAGAGAGAGAGAGAGAGAGAGAGAGAGAGAGAGAGAGAGAGAGGTGTGATGGACCGTGACCTCAGGTCACAGTAAGTGTATCAGCTTACAGTCCTGTTCCAGGGAGAGGTTTCCCCAGTGTAGCAGTTCTGCCCAGACAGGGGAAGGTTTCCCCAGCGAAAGTGTCCAGCCTTGCTCCACTCTGCTCTGCAGTGCTCTGGTGAAAAGTTGTTACTTCTCTCATCTGCTCCATTCTGGCCAAAGGTCTTCACCCAAACCTCATTCAAGAGACTTATTGGGAGGGAAGAATCCAGGAGAGCGCCGCCTCTGCCAGGGTGGAGAAGGCAGCAGCAAACTGAACAGGAACAGGGCTTATACAGGGCTTCCTAGGGGTGGAGCTTTTCCAGGGAGAAGATTTTCAGGGTAGGAATTGGTCAGGTTTCAGTCCCTTGAGCTCAGATTGGCTAGAGCTTGTACTCAGGGATTGGTTGGTTTCCTGCTCAGGGATTGGTTGGTTTTCTGCTTAGTTGGTCAGGGACAGATTTGGCTCTGTTTTCAGGGCCAGAGTGTGTTTCTTACACTGACCCTTTTACCTTACGCTCAGGGCACTGCCTATTACCTGTTCCTCCTCCCCAGAAACCACATCCTGTCTCCCACCTACGTGCTGAACAGACAAAAGAGCCAGGAACCAGCAGGGCAGGACAGGGTTCTTGTGGGTATTCAGTCACCACACACACACACACTTCCCCTAAGGGGATCTTTTTAAAGAATACACCTATAATCCCAACACTACATTGATGGAAACAGGAGAATTAAGTATTCAAGGCTAGCTTGTGCTGCAAAAATGAGACCCTGCCTCAAAAAGAACAACAAAGCATCTACTTCACTGTGCCACAGCCTCCCTATAAACCTTCTGTGGTTTCCACTGTGCCACAGCCTCCCTATAAACCTTCTGTGGCTTCCAGCTGCCAAGTTCGAACAGACAAGGACCTCATTTCTCCTTTCCCTCCCCACCTGGTATTTGCTGCCCCCCCCACTTTGCTCTGTTTTGGGCCTAGGCTTTTGTTCATGCTGCTGCCTGTCTTAAACCCCTCTCCCCTTCCCTCTTCTGCTTATTTATTTCAGAGTAAGAATGTTCCAACTACCCAGGCAGTGGTGGTGCATGCCTTTAATCCCAGTGTTTGATCAAAAGTGAGACCTCAGTCCTCTAACACCCCTATTTCCAAAGAGGCTGGAATGTAATATTGGGTTGGAAATGTCACTCCCAGCCTGCCAAGCGCTGACCACTCCCACTGGGTATTTAGGGTCGCACCAGAACAAGGAACGTGTGGTTTTGGGTTTGCATGTGTGCTCCCTCTGTCTTTTCCTCGCCATGCTCTCTGGGCCACCTGGGAGTGTGCCAACACGGGCATTTAATTTGGTTTGATATGGTCTGATTGGAGTTCTTTTGTGTCGGTGGAGTGGCTCGTCTCAAGATTTTTTTCTAACACCCAGCACTCGGAAGGCAGAACCAAGAGGATCTCTGTGAATTCAAGGCCAGGCTGGTCTAAAAGAGCTAGTTCCAGGTCAGGCCCCAAACGCTATCTCGAAAAACCAAAAAAAAAAAAAAGAAAAAAAAAGAATGTTCCAACTAGCAACCAAAGGCAGCAGCAATTATGGGTCAGCAGAGTAGACCTGAACCAGCTGCCATGATACTCATCTCTGCCCTGCCTTGTCAGCTGACATCAGCACCAGTGGGGTGATTGTGGAGGGGTTCACTCCTTGTCTGGCTGTCAGCAGGTGGGTCTGACATAGCAGGTCTTTCTCATGTGGCAGCCAGGTGACACTTTTGCATCATGTTTGATGGAAACCATGAGCCAAAAGTGTAGTGTAAAAGGGTCAACCAAAGAAATCCATCCTGACCCTGAAACCCAAGTCAGTGAAAGAAACACACCTTGGCTCTGAGATCCCAACTAGTGAAAGAAACACACCCTGGCTCTGAGACGAAAGCCAGTGAAAAAGAATACTTTAACCCTGAACTCAGAACCAAAGAAACTCACCCTGACCCTGAAACCAGAGCCAAAGAAACACACTTTGACCCTAGAACCAGAGCCAGTGAAAGAAATATGCCCTGGCCCTGAAATTAGAGCCAAAAGGAACTCAGAGTCAGAACCATACTCTAGAGCAGTGGTTCTCAACCTTCCTAACGCTGAGACCCTTTAACACAGTTCCTCATGCTGTGCTGACCCCCAACCATAATATTACTTCATTGCTACTTCATAACTGTAATTTTGCTACTGTTGTGAATCAGAATGTAAATATCTGTGTTTTCCAATGGTCGTAGGCAACCCCTGTGAAAGGATTGTTCAACCCCCCAGAAGGGATCATGACCCACAGGTTGAGGACTGCTACTCTCAAGCAGCTAGAGAGATCCCCATGTTTCTGGGCTCTTGGTCCTAGCTTCTATGCCTTTCTTCCTCCCCCTCCTCTTCCCCTGTTGTGTGATATATGTGACTGTGTATCGATGCACTCCCCGGAGTACTCACAAGGAGAGGCCAAAGTTGACTCCAGACGTCTAATTCAATTATTCTTGACCTTATTATGTTCAAAGACTTAATTTACTTGTATTTATGTGTGTGGCTATGTGGCCACCAAATCTAGAGTGGGAGTTACAGGTGATTGTGAGCAGCCTGACAGACGGGAACTGAACTCTAGTCTTCTTAAAGAGTAGCCAAGAGTTCTTAACTACTGGCCCTCTCCAGCCCTCTCCACCTTATGTTTTGAGACAGGGTCTCTCACTGAACCTTGAGCTCACTATTTAGGCCAGTGAGCTCCCAGTATCTACCTGTTTCTGCCCACCACCACCACCACCCACCCCCTTCAGCACTAGGATAATAGGCATATGTTGCCATACCCAACTTTTTAAACGGGTGCTGTCAATCAAATTCAGGTTCTCTCTTTATCCACTAAGTCATCTCCCAGATCCTCCCCTTCTTTTCCCTGAGAACTAGTTCATGAGTGCTTAGACCTGCCTCCTGTCCAAAGAAAGCTGGGATCCACTTTAACACTGAATCATTTCCAGCCCTTTGGAACATGCCCTCTCCCCGCTTCAAAACAGGGTCGGGATCCTTTCATAAACCAGTGGATGGATCTTTTCATTAGACCTGAGCAAATTATGTGGTGGTGCTTTCATGTCAAAATCTATCCATGGCAGATTGTTCACAGACACCCACATTTTAGAATTTTAAATTTGTTTTTGTTTTTCTTTTTGTTTTCCGAGACAGGGTTTCTCTGTAGCTTTGGAGCCTGTCCTGGAACTAGCTCTTGTAGACCAGGCTGGCCTCAAACTCACAGAGATCCGCCTGCCTCTGCCTCCCGAGTGCTGGGATTAAAGGCGTGCACCACCACCGTCCGGCAAGAATTTTAAAATTTTTAAATAAAATGCATATATGGTGACTGTGAATATAACCCCCTTTTATTTTTTTGTATAAGACTCCATGTGTTCTTTCAATAATTCCTTGCCCCTGAGTAGTATATTATCTCAAATCCTTGAGATGAGTTTGTTCCAGAGGCTGATATTGGGATTTTAGCATCATTATCTGATATGGGATTCCCCTCTGTATGTGAATATCATTGGTTAATAAAGAAGCTGCTTTGGGCCTATTGCAATGCAGAATAGGACAAGGTGGGATTTCCAAGCAGATAGAGGAGGAGAGAGTAGGCAGAGTCAATGAGAAGCCATGCAGTTGCTGCAGGAGACAGACTCACCTGAACCTTGCCAGTAAACCACGAGCCTCGTGGTAAAATATAAAATAATAGAAATAGGTTAATTTAAGATGTAAGAGCTAGCTAGAAATACACTTAAGCTAGTGGCCAAACAGTATTGTAAATGATACAGTTTTTATGTGATTATTTCAGGTCTGGGTGGCTGGGAAATGAACAAGCAGCCTCTGCCAACAGTACCCAAACAGGAATTATCATTTATTTAAGGCATCAATGGCCAAAAACTCTGAGACGGCTAACAGAGAAATTCCCTTTCTATCTAACATTCCATGAGGGGAGAAGGGGACAGAGACGACATATTCATTTCTGTAATTACTTCCTGCTGGCCTTAGGGTGTTGTTTTCAGGCCCTGTAAGGCTGGAATGTTAGTCAAAGGCAATGCGGGAACTTAAAAGCATCTGGTTCATTGACAAGTTGAAAAGATAGCATTTATATTAGCTGGATTGGTCCACATCAGCTTTCAGTAAGTTCAGGACTCATAGTCATTTGGAGTAAGCTGTCGTTAGCAACTGACAGTTGGATGGATTTGTCAGCCAAGTGGAAACCTGTTGAGACAGACACAAACTAGGAACAGAGTTAAAATTTATGAACTCATTTGAAACTTGTAGACTCATAGTCTCAGTAACCGAGAAAGGGGAGGAGTGCCAAGACCAGGAGAGAGATAAAAATACCATAATCCTTTTAACTTGTGAGAAGTAGATCCAAGTTTTAGGACTCTTGATTTTCTGAAATTTATATGAATCTCCATTTTATAAAAAGACATAGAAGTTTTAGATATATTAGCATTATCAACCTTCACTGAAATCCAGGCTGTAGAAGAAGCAGGTGACAGGCACCTGTAAAACAGCAGAAGTAGATGCACATCCTTGAGCCCTAGCAAAAACTAAAGATTTTGGTTAAACAGCATATAAGCCTATATTCAGAAGACAACCAAAAGAAATTTAAAATCTTGAGCTTGTGACCCCAAGAGTAAGCAGGCATTGCTCTGTGAGCTTGTCAGAGCTCTATTAATGTTAAACTCTGAACTCTTGAAGTCCTGGTATAATGATATGATGGAAGGGGAAAGAAATCCTGTAATACTTTTATACACAACTTAAGCCATGTTTTATCCTTATAAACTGTATCCGTATTTTTCAGAATAGCCTCTTAGAACCATATAATCCAAGCTTTTGTGCCTTCAGATCCTTTCAACCTGTATTGATATCCTTTATATTTTTTAGACCTCAGAGTTTATGCAGACTCATTATACAAGCATTTTGTCTTATTTATAATCATCATAGAAGAAGTTAGACTGCCATCTTCACTTACAGATCACAGATGTGATGCTGACAGTTTTTAAGAAACATGTTTGGGCTTCTCTATGAAAGTCTGAATAGCTAAGAGCTTTAGCCTTGTCATTCCATTGGAGGCCAATCATATAGAACTCTGTAACCCAGAGGGTTGCAATATGATAATTAATTATTAACTTGTATTTTTGACCTGAGTCTTCCTTTCACCTTTAAAGAACATGAGCCCATTTTTAACATAAATATTCTAAAGTGAAAAATCACCAGCCTTCTTTTTTTTTTCCACCAGCCTTCTTAATGAAGAAAACCAAACAGAATTTACACAGCATGGTCAAGCCTCATAAAGACTTTACAGCTTCCCTTGAAACTCAGTATTATTCACGTCCCCGGTGACCTTCTACAACTCTCCATGTATCCTTGGGTCCAGCCCGCCCTCTTTGCTTTCTGGTCTAGCCAGACATAGACAATTTCCTTTTTTCTTTCCCAATTATTATTCCAGTCTCTTGCATTTTTTCTTATCTTTTCTCTCACTTCTCAGACAACATGCAAATTTCCATCTAAGTGTTTTTCTATGATTTCTTCCAGCAGTCTAAAACGTTGCATAAATACAACATTTTAAACAAGAGCAGGGATAACTTAAACTTGCATTAACATATAAAAACCTGTAACAATGGGAAACATTTGAGACAAGCAGCAGTTTTCTATATCTTAATCAATAATAATTTGTACCTAATTTCCTTAAAAGATGATAAGTATTTGTAACCATTGGATATAAATGACTAAAACCCGTATTTTTTTTCTTTTCCTGTAAAAACAAAAGCATAATGTTTCCCAAACATAATGCATCTTAAAATCAATACTTCCCAAAGCATACAAGTTGGTATAATTCGACATTTTTACTTCAAGCAGTATCAGGACAGAAAAGGGTTAAGGTGGGAAATTGCTGGCCAGTAGAAGGGACCTTGAGTGTTATCGCAGTGAAGAAGAATTTGGCTTAGGAAGGAAAGGATGGGGAGCAGCGCTGGTGGGCACAGAGTGTGCCCTTGGCTGCCAATGTTCCTGAAAAAAAAAAAAAGTTGCTAACTTCTCTAGCCACAATTCCGGATTCTCTGTTTCACATTCATGCAGTTTTTCCACTGCAAGCGGTCAGTTCCCTGCCACCCCGTTCACATGTGCATGTTTTCCTGTCGGATCCTCCCTGCCCGCCTGAGCATGCACACCCACACCCTGCCCTCTGCAGCAGCTGCTGACTGGCTGTGGGCCAGAGAACAACAGAGAGAGGTGGCCCTTGCCGGTCCTCTCCTTAGAGAAGCTTTTCTTTCAGGACTCAAAGGCTGGAACTGATCCAAGAAAAATGCACAGGGTGGGTAGAGGCAGAAGACAGCAATGACAGACAGACAGCAATGTCAGACAGAGAGCAATGACAGACAAACAGGTACCTGTACCATTTAAGCTTTTCAAAGACATGAACACATAAGACAGAGCAGCAACATAGTAACAGTCGAAACACAGACCAAGACAAGGAGCACTCATCCACTCACACCTTTTTAAATCTCTAGACTCATACTCCTTACTGCAGGGAACCAGGGGCACATCCTTTACACCTTTCAAAAACTGAAGCAATTGTGTTGTCCTTCCATAGTACCCCTAACCTTTAAAACATCTGTAAGTAAATGTACAAATTCTAAAAATGTACACATTGTGGATGCCCTACCTTGGCACCTCTAACTTTTAAAATATCTATAAATAAACATACAAACTATTTCTTAGACCCATAATTATATTAACTCTTCAATTCAAGCTACTTCTAACATTATTTCCAGACCATGCAACTGTGTACATTTTTATATGTGTGTTTACTTACTTTTATATTTACAACACACAGCTCCTGAATAAGCTCGCCACAGTTCCATTTTTCTGAGTGCATTCTTTTAACTCAAGGTGACCATAACATAAATCCCCTGAATCCAGCCCCACTTTGGGCACCATATGTCAGAGCCTGCTCCAACAAAGTCGGGTGGGGTATCTGGAAGGGGGCACGAGGTTAAGGAAATACCAGACTGTAAGAAATTGAGACAAAAAATACAGGATAGATCCAGAAGGTCTGTTGGTGAATGCCAACCAGTCTCGAGTGTATTTCAGAGCCTGCTTAAATACAAAAGCAGAACAAAGCACAGCATAGCATAGTCAGTCAGTATCTAATCATGAGACCACTCCTGTCCTTGAGTAACCATTTCCAATTTCTATCTCAATATTCCTGAAGTCTGGCATCAGTAGTATTCTTTCTATTAGATCATGTATTCTTTTCTCATGGTCAAAATGCTCTTTCCCATGGGCTTAATCAGAACTTTGTCACAGTCCTCAAGGACACAGCCAGAGCAGGCAAGCTTGAACTCAAATGATTTGTAAGTCAGAACTGACTCCAGATGGAAACTGAGTCACACTTGGGCTACCACACACCACCCATAGTTGTGCTGGGCTCTCCCACAGCAATCACTAAATAGCAAAATGCCCCACTGGCTTGCCTACAGCCTGATCTTATGGAAGCATTTTCTCAATTGAGTCTCCCTCTTCTCTGATGACTCTCACATGTCAAGTTGACCTAAAACTAGCCAGCACAGCCAGTCTGAGCTTCATAGTTCAAAAAAGGAAAAGAGGGGCTAGTGAAGTGGGTCACTGGGTCAAGATGCTTGCCACAAAGATTTATGACCTGTGTTGGGTCCCACATGATTAAAGAAGAGAAACAACTCATACAAGTTGTCCTCTGACCTCCACACATGGGTCACGGCATGCAAAAGGACATATAAACACACACAATACAAAATAAATAAGTGAATGAAAAATAATATTTCTCTTAGTCTATATTCTATTGCTGTGAAGAGACACCATGACCATGGCAACTCTCATAATAGGACCATTTAATTGGGGCTTGTTTCTGGTTTCAAAGGTTTAGTCTGTTATTGTTATGGTGGGAAGCATGGCAGAGAACAGGCAGATATGGTAATGGAGAAGTAGCTGAGAGTTGTACATCTGGATCCACAAGCAGCAGAAAGAGAGAGCTACTGGGCCTGACTTGGGCTTTGAAACCTCAAAGCCTACCCCCAATGACACACTTCCTCCAACAAGGCCACACCTCTAATCCTTCTCAAGTAATGCCACTCCCTAATGACTAAGCATTCAAATATATGAGTCTATGGGAGCCATTCTTACTCAAACCACCACATACTTAAAATCAAGGCTTTCTTGTTTGTTTGGTGTTTTGTTTTAGCAAAAAGGAGGAACTAGAAGAGAGATGCATTTATCTCTCAGATTTAGAATATGAAGCCCAAGGTTTTTGGCCCATCTGGTCAGCATCTGGTAAGCTGCTTCTGGGAAGTTTCTGAAGGATCACACAGACGAGAGGTCACACAGAGAGAAGGAAAGCAAGAGCGAGATGAGACAAATCCAGTCCCTCAACAACCCATTCATGAGGTGGAGCCCTATGACCTATTTGCCTTCCACCAGGCTCCACCTCTTAAAGGTACCACCAGTTTCATACAGTTATACTAGGGACCAAGCTTCTAGCATGAATGTAGGGGACTGCACACGTCTGAACCACAGCAGGCATATCTCCAGTCCTCTAAGTCACCAGACCCAAAGTTTTTGCCAACTGTGCAACCACTACATAGCACAAGCATGCTTGTTCCGGCTGCCGTGTCATTTCTCCAGGAAGAAAGCTTGGACCATGCAAAGCAGCTCCAGGACAGGCAGATTTTCCATGTGGGTCCCAGGAGAGAATGTTCCAGCAAGCCAGGGAGAAGCTTCATAACTTCCTAATACTCATGTGCAGAAATCTTAGCATCACTTCTGCATGACCTGTTAACTGAAGTAGTCAGAAGGCCTGTGGAGAGTCTAGAAGAGGAGGCAGAGGACTGTGGTGGGGGCGCACCTGTGATCTCAGCACTTGGGAAGTAGGGACAGAAGGGTCAGGATTTCAAGGTCATGTTCAGTTATATAGCAGGTTTGAGGCAAAGAGAGAGATTCCCCCCCTTTTTTGTATTTTATTTTATTTCTGCAGCCCTGACTGTCCTGGAACTCATTTTGTAGACCAGACTGGCCTTGAACTCAGAAATCCACCTGCCTCTGCCTCCAGAGTGCTGGGATTAAAGGCGTGTACCACTACGGCCCCGGCTCTTTCTTTTTTAAACAGGGCCACACTATGCCCAGACTTCATTTCTTAATAAAATAATACATAAGAATTTGTACCTAGGTTTTAGAATCAACACAGGCCTATCTGGGGTAATTTGTTGTTTTGAGAGATTTTTTTCATTCATTTTATTCATTCATTCATGTTTTGAGACAGAGTCTCATGTATTCCAGGCTGGCCTCAAGCTCTCTATGTAGGCAAAGATAGCCTTGAACTTCTCTGATCCTCCTGCCTCCCACTCCTGAGTGCTGGGATTATAGACCTGTACCACCACACCCAGTTTGTGGATGCTGGATATTAACCCCAGGGCTTCATGCATATTGGGCAAACATTCCATCCACTAGGCTACATCCTCAGCCTCCATTCTATTGTATGCGAATCACTTGGAATCACACATGCTTTTGTGGTCATACATACAGAAAAAGCATTTCACCTGGGCTGTCTGAGCTAGGTGATCCCATGATGACTCATGGTCAGTTCTCCACATGGTTAGCTCAAACTTCTTCATAAGACTGATTGGAACTAATTTCCAAGAAAGCAACTGCCAACACAAACGCAGTGTTTAGGCATCTGTCTTCTAACGGCCAGCTGGCCAAAGCTTGTCACATGACCACACCCAGAACTGGCACAGATACTGGAGGCTTGATTCATGGGGACCACTAATGAAACAGTCTATCACCAATGAGCAACTCTGGTTCACCTTTGAAGACTCAGTGCCCATCTCTGCTCTGACATATTCACGAGGAAGGAACGGGTGACTCTGAGGAAGCAGGGCTCCAAACACAGCAGGATTGAGTGTAGTTAAATTCAGGAAGACTATAGCAGGATGCACAGGTTCACGACAGACAGGGATCAGATGGTCGACAGGGGCCCCCACCCCTAACCAAGAAGCTGTCTGCAAGTGACACCACTTACAAAGGAAAAATTTGTTCTCTCCAAAGGAGGCTCACGGGGTCTATCAGCCACAGTCAGGGTAGCCCCATGTCTAACAGTAGATGGCCAACTCAAAACAAATTCAGTGGTATTTTTATAGATTCTAATTGCTTCGGGCATTTTTTTTTGTCTTACTGGTCTTTTGCTTGTATATTTTGGTTTCCTTTTTTGTAGGGATTTGTGGGGGGCAGTGTGTGGGCTTCTTGGTCTTTTTATTTTTGGTTTATTTGTTTTGCTTGTTTGTGTTTTTAAGAGAGAAAGAGCATAGAGTTGGGTGGGTGGGTGTGGAAGGTGAGGAAGATCTGGGGTGAGAAAAGCATGATTAGAATATATTTTTATGAAAAAAAATTCAAAAGACAGATTTGTTAGCTGGGTTCAGTGACACACAGCTTTAATCCTAGCACTCAGGACACTAAGGCAGGAGGATCGTGAGTTCTAGGCCAGCCTAGGTACTTCCTCCTCTTACCTTCTGACTTGTCTCCTAAAATATAATTTATTTTGGTCATACTAAGAAGCATATACTTACTTAGGAAACCAACTCAAGCTGAAATTAGGACAGGTAGCAGAAAGTACAACATTGATTCCAGGATTCTTTGAATTTCATAAATAAGCCATGTTTCTAAACAAATTTAAAAATAAACAGAGCCAGGCAGTGGTGGCACATGCCTTTAGTCCCAGCACTCGGGAAGCAGAGGCAGGTGGATCTCTGTGAGTTTGAGGTCAGCCTGGTATACAAGAGCTAGTTCCAGGACAGCCAGGGCTACACAGACAAAACAAAACAAAAACCAGAACAGACAGAACCGGTACAAACTGGAAGGCAAGAAATGAATCACAGAGTTGTCATCTGACCTCCACATGCATGTCATGGCACATGTGATCCAACACACGTGTGCACACTTACACACATGCATAATAATAATGATGATGATGATAATGTTTATTGAATGTTTAAAAATCAACAGAAAAAGACTGTTTTCCCCCCAGTTTTCTTTTGCCACATAAGGACATTAAAAACACACAGGAAATCTACCATGAGCACTTAACAAAAACGTGGGAAGCTGTACCCTGGAGATGCAAGCGTAGAAAAGGCAGGTATGTGGCCTTAGACTGGCCCAATCTTGGAGCTAGGTACTATGTGCTGTCTTGACATCTGATCAAATCTGCAGGGTTTCAAGTGTCTCCGCATCTTACTGAATCAGAGGGCTGCTCCACTCCACACCAGCTGATAATGTCCTTGGCCAGACAGCCCTCCTTATGAGGACCAGGCTCAGGTCTTGCTTCTCCCTGCGCAAAGGCTTCAGTTTTCTGGAGACTGCAAGCATGAGTCAGTCTGTCCAGTCTACCATCCTGCAGGGAACCCGGCATCACATCTCTCTGGCCCTCCAAGCCTGCTTCCCAGAGATCCAGGTTGGTCAGTTTCAGGATGCAAGCCCCTTCTGGCAATTCTGTGGATAGTGTTGTTCTCTGGATTGTGAGCATATGAGGCCCATAAAACCTATCAACTCAATGCTGAGTGTTCAGCCATCTACTTAGCCCTGGGATAGTATCTTTCCTACATCAACTAAGTGAAAGGGGGGGGCTCCAAACATGGTGGCAATCTGGCAGTGATGGCCAAATACCCTCACACCGTCTCCCCCATGGCACAGCAAAATCATTCTAGAAAAGCCTTGACAGTCCAGGCTTGAAGTACCGGAGCCCTGTGGAGTCAGTCCATGGCCTAGTCGCTCCTCCATCCCAGGCCTGGCTCCCCTGCAGAGTAACTGGCTGACTTTTAACAAAGTCATTTTCTTTCCTGGCCTTCCAGTCCAGGCTGTAATGTGAGGGGCAGTTCTGTGACCCCTCTGATGTTCCCAACACTCTGATAGCATCTACAAAAACCATCCAATGTGATTAGATTTATATGACTATAAAGGGTAAATGTCCCTAGGTTGTTTTGATCTTGAGGAGTTTGTCACCCACATGTCTCAAGCTGGAGGGGCTACAGGAGACAATGAAAGAGGGGCCCAGGTGACCAACAAAAGACTCTCTTACCTCCACTCAGCTCCTCCCAGCTTTCAACTTCTGACTTGGCAGAAATGGGAGTTTTCTGTATCCTCCCCTTCCCCATCCTTGGTCTCTCCCCAGATCCTGGATTGTCTTCTTCCGGCCTTTGATTCCATCCAACTGGAGATGACACTCAAGCAGACTCGGAGTAGCAAGCTCTCAATAGGCCATGCTCCCCTCCCTTTCCTGAAGGCAGAGTGCCTGGGGACCCAGAAAGTAGGCCAGGTCCTGGAAACCTTCGCAAAGTAGCACAGACAGGCCTCAGAAGGACCTGCAGAGTAGCATCCAGGGCCTCAGGCAGCCTGAGCCCCGAGCCCTACAGCTAACAGCCCTCTGGCCCATGTTCTGCCCCAGAATAAAGGAACCAAGCAGCTCCAAACCCAAGCTGTGGGGGGAGGAAGTCCCGAACTAAAGCAATTGGGCTCAGATAGGAAAGATCCCTGAGCCTAACTTGAAAACACTTAGCGGGCAGGAACCCATTGCAGTCCAGGGACAGAACGGAGCATGTGTGGAATGAGACAGGAAGGAAGTTCAAAGAATGAGAAAGAATGCAAGGGGGGGTGAGAAGCTGAGGCCAGGACACCCAGATTCTGAGAAGTTCCCCTTTGAAGAGTAAAGCTGGGTGCGCTCATCTACAAGAGGGGTGGTCCTTGAAGGGGGAGGGGCTGTTCCTTAACCCCCAAGCCCTGGGGAGCACCCCAGGAGTTCAATGGCTTACCAGAGGAATAGACCCACTCCTGTTAGAATGTCCTGTCATCTCAGGCACTGAGGGAGGAGACTGAAATTGCATCTGCAGGCCCAGGGATGGCTTCCAGCAGGGCCATCACTGTATTGAACCTGCAGTGCCAGCGCCAGGGCTGACTTCTATGAGGAAACAGGAGGATGAGTAGGCAGATGGCTGAGACATAGGCCAGCCCACAAGACTTCCCAACCAGAATTCAGAGACCAGGAGGTTCAAATCAGACCAGCCTTTTAAAAATATAAATATAGGGACAAGCAAGATGGCTCGGTGGGTAAAGGCACTTGTCAACAAGCCTGACCACCTGAGTTCAGTCCCCATGAACTATGTGGTAGGAGGAACCAACTCTGGAAATCTGTCCTCTGGCCTCCAAATAGGTGCACTTGGCCATGTGCTTACACAAGATACACACACACACACACACACAATATGTGTAAACAATTTTAAGTTTCATTTAAAATAATAATAAATATAAACAAATAAATCATTAGCACTGGGTGTTTAAAAAGAACCTCTTAGTGACATCACAAAGTTGATGGGGAAGAAGAGGTATCCCTGAGGATGAAAAACTGGGACTTGGCCTTTCCAGTTATCACATAGCCCCCCCCCCCAATTCTGAGAGTTCTCTTTTCTCTTCTACTAGCTGAAGGGTGCGAAGTGGAGTGACTCAGCACTAAGGCTTTGGGTTCCAAGATCCTGCGATTGGTCTGCTGGACTGCTTACCAACCACGAAGTAACAAGGAGTGGGATAGACCGAGTCTGTTGTGATGGGAGTGGGGATGGAATGTGACCATGGATGTAATGAGCTGGGCACAAAGCTTGTGAGAAGGCAATACTCCTTCCCTTGTTTGAAGACCAAAGGGGACCATCTTGTACTCACGGAAGTGAGAACATTCTAGTTGGCTGGGCCAGGAAGGGTCAGCTCAGGAACAGAGTCAGGAGCAGAAAGCACTCTTCCCGGCAGCGCCAAATGCTCTGAGTACCCAGAGGTGGGCAGGCCTGGGCAGCAGAGAGAGGGGCCAGGCGGGTGCACCTCTTGACTTGCTTCGGAAAGGCTGCTCTAGCATGGAATGCAACCAACCAATTTCCTTTGCAGAATTCCAGGCTCCAAAGCCAAAACTTGTCCCTGGAGGCTCCAGCCTGGAGGGAAAGGAGGGGGGAGCTAGCAGGCCTCCCCGCAGCACTCTACCCTTCCATTGTCCAGACTTCTGAAGGCTCTAGCAGAGAAAGGGTTACAGCCTTAAAAGGAGAGCAAGCACTCCGGGTATGAGAAGGAGGCTGCCCCATCCTGATTCGGAGGGTCCCAAACTGTCTTTTTCCTGAGCAGGCCAGTCGGCCACAGGACTGAGGGTACCCCTTCAGTAACAGCCAGCCACCTTCCCACACCCAGACGCGCCCTCACCCGATACCCCACCCCCTCCATCCTTTTTTTCCCTCAGCCTCTGATTGGTTGAACCCCGAGGCCCTCCCCGCTCCCCCTCTCCCCCACCCCTGGTGAAAACTGCGGGCTTCGCGCAGGGTGCAGCAACTGGAGGCAGTGGTGCATCCGGACGAGGTTGCAGCTACCAGAGTCCAGGTGAGAGCAGAAGCCAGGAGGAAGCTGTGCACACAGGGACAGCCACAGAGCGGGGCTGCAAGCTCTTCCAGCTGCAGCTTTGGAAAAGGATACGAGGATGCTCCTTAATGGGGGCGCGGTAACTGGGGAAGGGACTTGCATCCCAGACTGGGCGGGAGTGAGAGTCTGTGCAGGGTCGCAGGCTTTTGCTGGCGGGCGCTGTCAGAGACTGGGTGCCAGAGGAGAACCGTGAGGAAGGGGACGCCGAGGACAACCTTTGGTTCTGCCGTCCACCCAGAGGTCCTCACGTTCAGATCGCTAGGGAAAGGGGGTAGTGCCGCTAGAAGGAGGAGGCAGGTGGCAAGCTGGAGGGAGTCTCCGCCAGGTGACCTCGCGGCTCGCTGGGTGCGGGGCACCTCAGGTAAGGAAACCGCAGTGCTGCAGAAGGGGACTGGGTGGCAGGCGCGGGGGAGGGAAGAGCTAGAAAGGATGCTAACGGAGGAGGGGGGATGGGGAACCTCAATTGGTAGAGGAGGACTGAAATACGGAAATGGCATCAGGGTGGGGTCAGCCAGGCGTGGCCTCAGGGAGAGACCACAGAGTTTGGCTGGGTGTGGGCTTCTGAGACTGGGGCACCAGGACACAAACTGCCTCTGTCAGCGCACTCTACCTCTTCACCTGGTTCTGCCAGGCTTCTCAAGTCTCAGCTCCATTTCTTTCCTCTAGGGTTCCTTTTTCCTCCCCCGAATCCCAAACCCACACTCCCTCCTCCAAAACCCAGTGTTCTCAAATCCAAGCACTATGCGGGCTTGGGCGTGGTGGGTTAGCCTTTAATCTCAGCCCTCAGGAGGTGGGGGCAGAGAATGGAGAGTTCATCAACTTGGTCTTACCAGTTCCAAGCTCACCAGGGTTCCTTAAGGAAACCTTGTCTCTAAAATAAATAAACAGCCCCCCTTCTCCGCCACAAAGTCTTGGGATCCGGCTCCCCAAGCTGAGATGACATTCACTGTCGCAGCCCATCCTGGAGACCCCATTCTCTTCCCGCATGGACCTTGGACTGCGAGAGTGGCAGAGTGGTGCGCCCTGGGCAGAGGCTGTGTAGCCTAGGTGGAGCCCGCGGACACTCTCTAGAGCAAGGACAGGCTGCTTAGTGTTGCCAACGTGCTGAGCAGGAGGGGCTTGATTGCAGGGTGGGGAGTGGGTGGGGGGAGCTGGTGGTGGCAGAAAACCTATGTCTGGAAGCTATGAACACTGGACTAGAAAACTGCAGCCCCCAGAATCCTCGAGAGCTGGCTTATGTACAACCGGAGCGCTAAGGCTTCTCATTCATATCCTGTGTCCTGTACAGGCCTCTATGGCACCTTAGCTAGACACGTGCCTGACCTCATCCCTAGTCAATAAGCTGTCTGGATCACTTACTGTGGGACAAAGCGCCTAATGCTTATCTTTTTTTTTTTTTTTTTTTTTTTTGGTTTTTCGAGACAAGGTTTCTCTGTAGCTTTGGAGCCTGTCCTGGAACTAACTCTTGCAGACCAAGCTGACCTGGAACTCACACATAGAGATCCGCCTGCCTCTACCTCCCAAGTGCTGGGATTAAAGGTGTGCACCACCACCGCCCAGTGCTTACCATTTTCTTAAACCCCATTACAAATTCCTTTATTTTCCCTGAGATAAGATTTCTCTGTGTAATAGCTCTGGCTGTCCTGGAACCAGCTCTATGGATCAGGCTGACCACCTCCAACTCACAGAGATCCGCCTGCCTCTGCCTCCCAAGTGCTGGGATTAAAGGTGTGCACCACCACATCTGGCCACAATATCTTTTATCCAGCTCTCAGGACACAGTTTGAGGACATCCTAAACTACGTTGGGAGATCCAGTCTCGATAAAATAATAATAATAGGCCAGGTGGTGATACATACCTATAATCCCAGTACTTGGGAGACTGGGGCAGTTTGGTGAGTTTGAGGCCAGCCCAAGCTACATAGTGAGACCCTATAAAATAATAACAAATAAATACATATAAATAAGTATACTTATGTTTGAGTATCTATTATATGCTAGGACTGATCTGGGCATTAGGTATCTTCTTCTCAACTAGTCCCCAAGGAGGGAGTATTTTTGTTCAATTAGTATGAAAGTGTTCATTTGGAAAGACTGGATGAGTTCTGGAGAGCGGCTGCACAGCGACATGACCAAGCCTGACCCTCCTGACGCATGCACTCAGGCTCAGATTAAGATGGTAAATGTTATGTGTAGTTTACCAGATCAAAATTGTAAATATAGGCAATGCTTGTCCAGAGGGGTCTTAAATCCCAGAAAAGTGATGAAGTCGCACAGCAGGGAAGTACTCCAGGGACAGGCAGACACACAGCATCCCAGGATGTGTTTGTTCCTCCTTTGCTTTCTCTGAGTGGCAAAGAACCTCAGGCAATGTCACCTTCAAAGAGAAGGGGTGAAGGGAGGGGCTTAGGTATCCATCGCGTTCTGCATGGGCTGTACATCCTGACAGTGAATGTAGGCCCACTTGCCCCACCTCTTGGCTGATACCCAGCTTTCCCCACTCCAGAATCCAGAACAGAACCCTTGGCACCATGAACCCAGCCATTGGCATCGCTCTCCTGCTTTCAGGTACTGGGCAAGGGGCAGGGCTGGCATTCCAGGGCATCTGGCTTCCTTCCCTTGGGGAAGTAGTCTCTTTGTCTTAGACTCAGAAGCTTGGAGGGTTCAGCCTCACTGATCTGCCTGTTGGTGGTCTTCGGCAAACTGGAAACTCCATACAGAAACTAAAAACTCCCCTTGATCTCCTGTTCTTGAAACATTCATTGATGGGACTTAAAGGTTGAGTAGACTAGAGATGGAAGTTGGAATCTGGGGGGTTGTTCTGATATCCTACCAGTACCCCAGGGGTAAGTGCAAACCCCACATCCTCCCCAGCCAGGCCCCAGCCTACTCTTCCTGCAGGTGGGAGGCCCCTGCTCTGTGTCTCCCCCAATTCAGAGAAGGCACTGCTGTGCCAGTCTTGCAGATGTCCAGAGGACAAAAGGTGACCAGCCTGACGGCCTGCCTGGTGGACCAGAACCTACGCCTGGACTGCCGTTACGAGAATAAGACCAACTCGCCCATCCAGCACGAGTTCAGCCTGACCCGAGAGAAGAAGAAGCACGTTCTCGCAGGCACTCTCGGGGTACCCGAGCACACGTACCGCTCCCGGACCAGCGTCACTGGCAACCCCAACATCAAGGTCCTCACCTTAGCCAACTTCACCACCAAGGATGAGGGCACCTACGCATGTGAGCTGCGAGTCTCTGGCCAGTCTCCCACAGCCTCCTCTCAAAATGTCTCTGTGCTCAGAGGTGAGACTGGTCCCCAGAAAGATGAAATGGCCAGGTTAGCCGCGCTGGGGCTAACTAATCTGCCTACAAAAAAAGCAACCGGCAGCTCCATTAGCTGGGCTGGAGAGGAGAGGGGCCCTATAGCCTTCTCATATTCCCCAACTGCTGCCTGATCCCTGAGGAACTGCTGCCCTCTTTGTGAGTGGGGACAGATCAGGGGCCAGATAGGCAGAGCTTTGGAATAGAGGCTATATATTGAAGAGCAGAGGAAACTGCTAGTGGGAAAGATGGTGATTCTGTTACACCTTTAGGTTGAGCCAGCTAAGACTTCAAGACAGCAGCTGCCTTAAAGGGATAGCACCTGGCACTGTCTTTGCTGCCCCTCCTCCCCTTACCTCCTTTTCTCTCCACAGACAAGCTGGTGAAGTGTGAAGGCATAAGCCTGCTGGTTCAGAACACCTCCTGGCTGCTGTTGCTCCTAATCTCCCTCTCCCTCTTCCAAGCCATGGATTTCATTTCTCTGTGACTGGTTGGGTCCATGGAGAAACAGGAAGCCTCAAGGCCCAGTACAGAGGTCCTGCTTCTCTGGGTCAGCTGACTCCCTTCCTCAGTCCCTCAAATACCTTGGGGAGAAACAGGGACCCTGTCCCTCCTAAGGAACCCCAGTGCTGCATGCCATCAACCACCCCGCTCTGACACTTCGCCCTCTCCACTCACCGCTGGCTGCCATTTTATACTCTTCATTTCGGGGCTGCTTCTGTTTATTTTGAGTTTCTCCTTTCTTTTCTCTGGAAGTTTGTGATGAGGGAGGCCAGGATTAGGGACCTATTGGAGCATAAGGGTGGATGATGGGTATTGGGGTGGCAAGATACCAGTCCCTGGGGGGGAGTTCCTCCTTGCCAACCAGGCCAGATGCCTGAAAGAGACGTGAAGACGGAGTTGGAGTGTGTCTGTGCCTGGTACAGTCATACTCTTGATGAAAGTATTGCCCAGCAGGCAGGGAGGGGGGCCTCAAGATCTCAGGATATCAGCATGCTGCTCAACCTTTGTGGCCCGTCCAATGAGGATGAGAGCCGAGATTCTACAAGATCATTCTCAGCCGCCACATACACACCCCCTCCTATCATTGAAGAAGTCCCCTGGGGCTCTTGAGCCAGGGCACATTCAGTAAAGATGCAGGTTCAGCCAGAGAATGTTGGGGAGAGAGAAGGGGGAAGAGGTGGGGGAACATCACCCCTCCTGTCTCTAACTGCCACCGCCTGGAGTGAAAGGGCTGGCAGAGGAAGGTCAGCTCCCCCCCCCCCCAGCTCCCAAGGAGCCAGAACTCTGCCTGCAGGACCTAAGTCAGTGCAGGAAGGAGGTCCTAGAGCCATCCAGCTGGACCCAGCTTGCTAAGGGAGATCCTTGGCTCTTCTTTCCCTTGCCCCTCTGTGCTTGCCCCTCTGTGCCAGCTATCCCTGATCCCCCCTCCCAGACAACCAGAGTCCTCTGGGATCTCCTAGGGTGGGAAGCAGGTAGTGGAGAGAGACCCAGTGTGAATACTTTTCGGAAGATAGCTTTTCCCAACACCCACTTCCCCACTGGCGACTCTGCCTGTCCTGTCACTGTGTGTAATGCCACCACAGCTTACAGCATCTCGTTGAGGGGAAAAAAAAAAAAGCTGCACAATAAAACCAAGCCTCTGGAGTCTGCCCTGGTGTCTGTCTTCACTTCGCTCCACCATGATCCACGACCCGGATGGCTTGACTGGGTGTTTCTATGGGCAGAAGGTCTAACAGGACTCTGAGGACCCTTCCTATCCCCTTGCCTCCTCTCTCCCACTTCCTGCAGCCCCCTCCCAGGGACACGATACTGGGCTTCTCTTCAAGCGACTCTGACGTGAAATCTTCAGTCAAAGCCATATGGGTTCTTTCTGCTGACTCATCCGGCAGCAGCCATGAGTTCACCCGCCAACACATGGGCCCCACCAGGCAGCCCTGGCTCTGGGAGTACCAGTGATTTTGTTCTGATGGGTGCAGCCCGTGTTTTTTCCCAGCCCTGTTTCTACAGAAATGCAACCTTAAGTCCTGTCTGCCAAGAATGCATACATGCCCTTGAGGGCTGGAGCAGGACAATGGGAGGGCCAGGCATCAGGCCTTCAGTACAAAAGCAATCACCTGGGAAAGGGCTGGGGTAGGCTTCCCCTCCGGAGTGGAAACATGGGGTCCCATCCCTGGAACACTCCTCAAAGAGTGATGAGTGAAATGTGAACAGGCACCACAGGCCGTCATGGGTTTAGGGTCAGCTGGGGACCACAGGGTGGTAACGGGTTTCATTTGCAATAAACTATGGAGACAGCCCACCCTGCTTTGACAGGCAATGTGGGAGGAGGCTGAATCACTTGGTATTTAGCCTGGATAGAATAATTATCTGAACATTTTTCTTAAACATCCCAATCTAAATCAATGCCACTTGTTCCCAGTCTTCCTGTCCTTGCATTGGCCTCCCTTCTGGCCACGCCTAATGAAGCCAGGAGAAACCACGCATTGCAAACCATAAGCCATTTGGGAGGTGCAGCCAAGCCTGAGCTGTCCAGGAAAGGGATAGTCCCAAGACCCAGGCTCCTTGTTCCGTGCAGCTACAAGCATCAGGCCAGAGAGTCTATAAGGAAACCTGCGCAGGGGAGAGGAGTGACTCAAATACTAGGCAGGTTTGGGAAGCCCCGCCCTCAGAGCAGTGGGAGGTCAAGTTCAAAGTGGATTTCTGGAAGGAGTTGGGAGGCCAGGTAGGAAGCCCAAATGAGAAGCCAACGTGAGACCTTGACACCTGGAGGGTGTTCTTTGTGTGGCCTTTGCTACACCTGGCAATCTTTCCCTGGAGAACTTTGTGGCCACGCTCAGTTAGGGAGGTGGGGTTGCCTCTCTGAAGCTATCTCAGAGTTGCAGACTCAACCCACAAAGCCACAGAGGACTATGAGGCAAAGAGGGCAGAAAAAAGATGAGGTGGAAAGCCGTGAGGCCTTGCAATCTAAACCAACCCAAGACAATCGTAACACAGGCAGGAATGCTAAAGGTTTTCAGCAGCTGGCCATGACACCCAGCAGTCCCTCGGGTTGAGTCAGTAAATCTTGTGCAGGCTGTGAGATGCCTGTAGGATTTGGGGCTCTTAGAAAAACCTGGGGCTCCTGCCCAGATGCCCCAAGTCCCCCACCCACCTCTTCACTGCCCCTAACCTCACTCTACCTTCAGCTACTAGAGCATCAAATGCAGTGTCTTGGGGCTGGTGAGATGGCTCAGTGGGTAAAACTCCTTGCCACCAAGTCTGATGGCCTAATTGCAATCCCTGGAACCCACATTAGTGGAAAGAGAGAACCAACTGCTAACAGCTGCCTGACCTCTACACTTACACCATGGCACACTTTTGCACATGCTTGTGCATGCTTACATACACAGACACTAAATTGTTTTTCCAAAGGTTTATTTAAAATGTTTTTTAACGCCCTCTTTGTACCCTACATCTGAATGGGGTTACCCACTGAGACAAACTGTACAGGCCGTCATTGTAACAGTCTCTCTGACAGCTAGAACTCCCTTGAGAAGGCCAAGGAGATTACCATGAGATGTGGGGACTGTCATTGGCCAACAGAGAAGTCATCACAGCCTCAGGGATCTGTGACAAGCAACTTCCTGCCTTCTTGCACAAAGTCCAACTCCTGCCTGAGCTTGTAGCTTTTGTGCTGGGAGCAGGGCAGGTACATCTTCCTATGTGCATGTATGGTAGAACATGAGGCTAAGTCCCTTCTGAGCGTTAGCGTAGACTAGAGAGTCACCGCCCATGCACAATCCAAGAGTGCTCAAGATGATGGAGCAACAACTTTCTTTCCTCACCAAGGCCCAGGGCTCTTGGTATTAGGAGGTTGTGTGGCCCAGAATCTTCCCCCACCCTTAGAGGAAAAGCATCCTTTGCCTGGCAAATGGAAGGCCCAGGGTCAGAGGAGATGGCTTAAGACCAATAGCAGAGGCCTATAATAGAGGCCAAGTATTGCTCAACACTCAGGAAGACCTTAATGGTTGGAGGATCTTTCTATATAGCCCTGGCTAGCCTAGAACTCTGTATGTAGACCAGGCTGGCCTTGAACTCACAGAGATCTGCCTTCTTCAGCCTCCCAAATTCTGGGATTAAAGGAGTACAACACCATGCTCCAAAGTTTACAGTTTAGTGTTGGGCCAGATTCATACCTACAGAGGGATGCACAGGCCTCAGGCAGGATGCAGCAGAATCTGATCTAAGCCTGCGCTTAGCTCTTTCTTGCTCTGTGCAGACAGAGTACAAAACAGTAATTGAAACAATAAGTGGGGAAACCCAAGTGGAGAAACTCATACCTGCAATCCCAGTACTTGGGGCTCAAGCAAGTGGGGTGCCGTGATTTCCAGGCCAGAATGGCTACATAGTGAGCCTAGTCTAGACTATGTCTTGGGGAGAGGGGAGTTAGGAGATGTTGCAGTAGTTCAAAGTGAGGATGATGCCTTGGACAGAAGCCATAGAGCAAAAATAGAGAGAAGTAGTAGAGAGACATTTAAAGTGGAAGCCTGTGAACTTGGCCCCTATCAACAGTTCAGCTTTGCTATTGTGCTGGTTACACAGGATGCTACCACTAGGGGAAACCAAGTCACAGGTATAGGAGAGAGACCTCTAACCTTTCGCCTCAGAGTGCAAGCAGATACAGAGTGGATCCCCTGGAACTGGAGTCACCAATGTTTATGAGCTGGGAATTGAACCCAGGTCCTCCAGAAGAACAGCACATGCTCCTCATCACTGAGCCACCTCTCCGTCCCTCCTGTACTATTTTTATTATTTTTATCTTTTCAGGGTTGGAGCAATCTTTCTTTTTCCACTATATTCATTTTTTAAATTGCCTCAGAGGTTTAATGAAAGAACACACACACTTCCTAGCATGGCGGCTGGAGCATGTGCAAAGCTAATTTCTGCCACCTGCTTGTAAGCCTCCCTGTCCACGGTATTTGTTACAGCAGATAGAATGGACTAAATATTAAATATATTTATAAGCATTAAATATAACCTTGACCAAAAGTCACTGCAAAGCTCTAAGGGAAAGATGAGACTAAGAATAAGCACCAGGTGAAATGGGTCCACCTTTAATCCCAGCACACAGGAGGCAGGGGCAGGCTGATCTCTGTGAGCTTGAGGGCACCTCAGTCTACATAGTGAGTCTAGGCCAGCCAGAGCTATTCAGTAAATCATTGTCTCAGGAATAATAAGGAGGAGGAGGAAGAAAGAGGAGGAGGAGATGTGGCTCAGTGGGTAAGAGCATTTGCTGTGAAAGCAAGAGGACCTGGGTTCAAATCCCTAGCACCCATGTAAAAGCCAAGCATAGCTCCCATGCCTGCAACTCCAATGTTGGGGAGCAGAGACAGGCAGCTCCCAAGACCCTGCTAACCAGCCAGCCTAGCCAAAATGGCTAGAATCAGGTTTGGTAAGAAACCTTGTCTTGCCAGGTGGCGGTGGCGCACGCCTTTAATCCCAGCACTCAGGAGGCAGAGACAGGTGGACTCTCTGGAGTTCAAGGCCAGCTCTGGTCTATAGAGCAAGGACAGGCACCAAAGCTACACAGAGGAACCTGTCTCAAAAAATTTTTTAAAAAAAGAAAGAAAGAAAAGAAAAAAAGAAGCCTTGTCTAAAACTAAATAAATAGAAGTGCAATAGAGAAAGACACTGAATATCCTCCCCTGGCTTCACACACACACACACACACACACACACACACACACACACACACACACCACACACACACACACACACACACACACACACACACACTTATTGTTATAAATAAGTAGACTTTTTGAATGAATAAGTAAATGGGCTAAGTGTAATCTTAGTAGGAAAGTCAGGAATCTAACACCATCCTTAGCTATGCAGTAAGCAGGAGGCAAGCAAGCCTATAGAAGAGCTTTAGCTGTGACCAAAAGATGACTCAGCAGGAAAAGGTGTGCAGCGCACAAAACACCTGTCTGCACTCTGTGCGTTACCATACGGTTCGCGAGCTTCGGGCAAGGGGCTGGAGGTTGAAACACACAAAGACACACAGAGACAGCACAGACAGAGAGACAGACAGACAGAGGGACTTCTAGTCACTGGTAAGAAGCCCTTTATTCAATAGCACCATGGAGGTTTATATACCCAACAGTCAGGTGGGCCAACAGGTGAAAACCTTATCCTCTGATTCTCAAGGCAAGGCAACACATGCTCGTGAAGCACAGCTTTCAGTAATTCAAATCAGAAGGAAAGTAAAGATCACTAGCAGGGAAGAGCAGCTGGAGGCCAGGACTCCAAATGATCCCAACAAGGTGCTTGGCACACAGCATGGCAACCAGAGTCCAATCTCCAGAAACTCTCTCACACATATAATGAATAAATAAATAAATGATAAATAAGCTTAAAGCAATAGACAACACAACATCAAAAATTTTAAATGCTTATATATATATATATATATATATAAGAAAGTTTTAAATATACAAATATCATGGTCAGTTTTAATGTCAGCTTGTCAAAATTAGTCATCTGAGTAGAGAGCCTCACCTGAAGAACTGTTCTGATCCCCTTGATTCATGTGGGACGACCCACTGGGATTGTGGGCGGCACCTTCTGGCAGTAGCCCAGGTAAAAAGGGTATTGCAGAAGGAAGCTTTTCTCTGGCTGGATTTGCCCTGCTGCTGCTGCTGCTGCTGATACTGCTGATGGTGGTGATGACGGTGGTGGTGATGGTGGTGATGGTGATGATGATGATGATGATGATCATTGATGATGATGGTGGTGGTCATGGTGATGATGATGGTGATGATTCATCAAGGACCAGAGAACAGCTACTGTCAGGAAACTTTCAGTCTTCTGGTACCAGATTGGTACCACTGAGGCTCCCTGCCTTGTGGACTGAGTTGCCAACCCCCTGCAGTGAGAAACAGTTCTTCTGGCACAACTCTTGACTGCTGAGGCTCCAGCCCCAGTGTGTTTGTGTGTGTGTATGTAAGAATTTAATAAAATATATATTTATATCTGATAAATACATATTTGTTGGATATATTTATATATGTAATCTGTACATTTATTAAATATATATCAAGGAAATAGAAGAACTGAACAGTTAAGAGTGGTTACTTTGAGGAATGAGAATATAGGATGGAGTAGCAGACTGCTTTTATATTATAAACCTAATAATAAATTTTGTCTCTATAAAAAAATAAGATCTTTTAAAAATTCTATTAATGCCCTACCAGAAAACAGTTCTGTTTGAAGGTTTGCTTCTTAGTGACCATTTTCATGTTGGGGAGGGGTTTACAGGAAATGAGGGAGAATCTCAACCTTAAACAATGGCATCACTCTGGTTAAGATGGAAAAAGCCACCAGGTGGTGGTGGCGCACGCCTTTAATCCCCGCACTCGGGAGGCAGAGGCAGGTGGATCTCTGTGAGTTCAAGGCCAGCCTGGTCTACAAGAGCTAGTTCCAGGACAGGCTCCAAAGCTACAGAGAAACCCTGTCCTGAAAGGCCAAAAAAAAAAAAAAAAAGATGTAAAAAGCCAAGGAAGTGTTGAGATCGAGAACCAGATGTAAGCCATTTGTCATGTCATCAAACATTACCTTGGGAGTATGGAGAGGACAGCTGGATATTGATGGGGTTCAGCTGATAGAGCACTTGCCTAGCATGCATGAAACCCTGGCTTTGATCCCCAGCACCATATAAATTGATCAGGCACGGTGGCACGGCCTGTAATCCCAGAACTTGGGAGGTGGAGGCCAGTGGATCAACTACATAGCATGTTTAAAGAAATGAAGGAAGGCAGAAAGGAAGAAGGAAGGAAGGAAAGAAAAGGCCAGGCATAGAGGTGCATGCCTTTAATTCCAATCCTAGGGAGGCAAAGGGAGGAGGATCTCTATTTCAGGCCATCCTGGGCTACATAGTGAGACCTTTGCTCAAAATAATAATGATGATGATAAATAATAATAAAATTATATGAGAACCAGGTTGTTGGTGACTAGGGTAGCAAATCTTCAGATAGCTCCTAAATCACCACGGCCTGTATGTAAACTCTTCATTGCATCCAGCATGGTCTGGTGTCTCATCTACAGTGTCTAGAGTCATGCTGCATGCCTTCCAGCGGTGGATCACAAGACGCCTGCAACTTCTAGCTGCTTTCCCTGGAATACTGTCTCCAGGGACACTCCCTCTTGGAACCCAGTTTCCATGCTGAGAAGCCCAGTCACACAGATGTGTAGGCACTCTGGGCATCAGCATGAGCTAAATCAAGCTCCAGCCAGGAGCCACCATCACCTGCCAGCCGTTCCTGGGAGCCACCTAGACATCTGGCTCATGAGCCATGAGATGCCTGAGGGCCCAGCTTCCAACAGCCTTATAATTTGACAAGAGCCACCTTGGGAGCTATGGTAGTGGCCTTCAGCTTCAAGTGGGTGAGCAAAAGTGAATTAGAGACGGCCTGCTTGTTTTCTGGGAGTGCTCCTGTGACTGGAGTCAGAGGTGGAGTCTGGAGGTTTGATGTGTTTTAAGGACAAGCAACATGAGGCTGGAGAGACGGTTAAGCGGTTTAGAGCACTTGTTGCTATTGAAGAAGAATCTGCATAGGGCTCACAACCATCTGTAACTCCAGTTCCAGGGGGCCACATGCCCTCCTCTGACCTCTACAGGTACTGAGTACATGCATGGTACACGTACAGATATGCAGCCAAACCCCTTACACATAAAATAAATCTAATCTTTGAAAAATAGGCAATACTACCAGGTGGTGGTGATGCATGCCTTTAATCCCAGCTTGGGAGGCAAAGGCAGGCAGATCTCTGTGAGTGTAAGGCCAGTCTGGTTTACAGAATGGGTTACCAGACAGCCAGGGCTACACACAGAGAAACCCTGTCTCAAAAATACGAAAAAAAAAAAAAAGGAGATACTACATCATGGTTGTCTATTGATATTCTTGTTCCTGAAGACAGGGAAGGAAAAGACTGAAGAAGAGAAAGTAAAGAAAATGGATTCTTTGGGAAGGCAAGAAGGGCAAGACCTAGAGCTGCAAATAAAGACAAAGAAGATGGGTGTGGGCTGAGTATGGGCAACATGCAACCACAACACTTGGGGTATTGATGCAGAAAGATCAAGAGTTCATACATGGATCTTCATAGGATGGTGAAAAAGACAAGATCTCCTAAGTAAATTGGGAGCGTGGGGTCACAGGAGAGAGTAGAAGGGGAAAGGGGAGGAAGAGAGGGGAGTGGAGAAAAATTTATAGCTCAATAAAAACAATTTAAAAAAAGATCAAGAGTTCAAGGGTCTCATGTAGCCATGGTTAGTTTGGGGACAGCCTGGGCTACATGAGACCCAGTCACACACACAACAAAGATGGTACATAAGCACAGGTTTGTGAATTTGAAGGATCAAGATACCTGCCACAACCCAATGATTTGAAAGTATCCTCTAAAAGTTCATATATTAGAAACTTAATCTCCAAATTCATAAAATAATAATAATATTTGGAGATGACGCCTATACTGATTAGTTTTAATTACCAGCTTATCACAATCTAGGTTTACCTAGTCCTGGTGAGGGATTACCTAGATGAGGTTGGTCTGTGAGCATGTCCATGCGGGATACTCTTCATTACATTAATTGAGGTAGGAAGATAGAACCACTATGGGCAACACCATTCCCTAGGCCTGGAGTCCTGGATAAAACACAGAGAGCCAGCTAAGCATTAAGCATGCAGACATCACCCTTCCTCTGCTGTTGACCGTAGATGTGACCAGCTGCTTCGAGTTCTTGCTGCCTTGACTTCCCCAAGTGATGGGCTATAATCTGAAATATGTGAGTTCAAATAAACCTTTTGTCCCCTCAGCTGCTTCTGTCAAGGTATTTTGTCACTAAAACTATAACAAAAGTAAGACAGGGCCTCTGCCAGTCAATTCAGGTTAGAGAAGGCCGTGAGGATGTGGTTCCCATGGTGATGTTAATGTCTATATAAGAAAATAAGGTATAGGGTGTGGCTCAGTGGTAAAGCACTGGCCCAGCATGCACCAGGCGCTGGATTCCATTCCCAGCATCATAAAAAGAAAATGTAAAAGCGGAAAGAGACTCCAGCTGGCACATTTGCTCTGTCCTGCCATTAGGGCCTTCTGCCCCATTATAATACAAGAAAATCCTGGACCTCATGAGGCCTCATGCCTTTAATCCCAGCAGTCAGAAGGTAGAGGGAGGCAGATCTCTGTGAGTTCAAGGCCAACCTGGTCTACATAGTGAGCTCCAGGGCAGCCAGGGCTACATAGCGAGACCCTGCGTAAAAAAGAAAACAGTCTTCACCAGACGCTGAGCAAAGGTCAAGCAGATGCTAACAGCGTACTCTTAGACCACTCAGGCTTTCGAACCTCGAGCCAAGTAAGTTCTCTTTAAAATTACCCAGCCTCCGAGAGTCAGTTATAGCAACAGTCAAAGAACCACAATGGGGCTTCTCATGCAAGAGGTCTCTGCTTCTCAAATACAAGGTGTGTGTCAATCTGATGAATGGGAGTTTTGAGAGGTGGAAGGGAAATAGGGAAGTTTGAAAAGGGAAAAAAGGTAGCATTATGACAGAAAGCTTACATGACTGACTGGGGACTTTGCTTAATTGATAGCAACACTCACTTGGCGTACACAAAGCCTTGAGTTCAGCTCCCAAGACACATAAACTAGGTATGGTGGATCAGACCTGTAATCCAAGTAGCTGTGAAGTGGAGGCAGGAGGATCAGAAGTTCAAGGTCATCCTCAGCTACCTAGTGAGTTCAAGGCCAGCCTGGAAGATGTGAAACCTTGTCTCGAAAAAGGAAGGAAAGAAAAGGAAGCCTAAATGCTTCTTCCCAGGAGTTAGAGAGACCTACCTTTAACTCTGCTTTGGCCATGTTACCTTAACCTCTTGAAGCTCAAAACTGTGCTGGGGAGAAACAAAGGACATGGCAAAATCACCCTATCAGAATGTTGGAGCAGGAGCAGAATTCTGAAGGCAGCTTCCTAATGTCACATACACCCCCCCAACCCCTGGAACTCATGAATGAGTTCCAATCACCTCACACCTAGGTGAAGTTGTGTGGCGTAACTGACCTTTTTGTTGTTGGGTTTGTCTTTTAAGACAGTGTCTTGCTGCTTCTCCTAGGCCTGCCTCGAGCCCCTCATGATCCTTCTTTCTGAATTCCAAGACTGGGATCACAGCTGTGAGCCACCATGCCTGGCTTGTGGCATGGTTGATCATTTAGTTTGGTTGGGGATTTGTGTTTGTTTGTTTGTGGAGACAGGTTTGGCTCAAACTCCTGGGGTCTCCCTGCCTGAGCCTCCTGGGTGCTAGGATTATAGACTCTGCTCATAATTGATCTTAAAAGCAGTAGGCTATCCAGGTAGGCCTCATTGTATCACACGAGCCCTTAAAGGCATAGAAATTTCTCTGACCAGGGGTCTACAGGGAAGACAGAGAAATGGAAAGACCCAAGTATTGCCATGGCTGCATCTGGTCCTAGCAAGAGGAAGAAGGGCAGTCTCTAGGAGCAGAGGGCAGACCCATAATGGAACTAGGGACCTCAGATCAGCATCCTAAGGATCTATATTCTGCCAACAACCTGGCCAAGCATGAAGGTGGGTTCTGTCCCGAGCATTCTGGCTGGAGCCCAACCCAGCACTATTCTTGATTTTGGCCTTGTGAGACCCTGGCATTGTAGAAACCCAGCCTATCCTTTAGACTGTGCAGTGACGAATGGTGTTGCTTTCAGCCACTGTATTTCTGTGTGTTAGGCAGCAGTAGAAAACTAACTCAGTATGAGCCGGGCAGTGGTGGCGCACACCTTTAATCATAGCACTCGGGAGGCAGAGGCAGGCAGATCTCTGTGAGTTTGAGGCCAGCCTGGTCTACAAGAGCTAGTTCCAGGACAGGCTTCAAAACTACAAAGAAAACCTGTCTTAAAAAAAAAAAAAAAAAAAAAAAAAAAAAAAAAAAGAATCAAAGCAAGAAACGTGGTGGAAATGCTGGACAGCACCAAGCTGTGTGGTCATGAATTTAGAACACACCTGATTGGTTCATCTTTTCTCATGTCTTTTATTCTTATGAAGCAGTGTCGAGGAGGTGGGTGGGACAGCTCAGCAAGGGTCAGGTGTTTCAGACAGAAGCGACAGAGGAGCGGACAGAAAAATAAAGGGAGTTGGCAAGAAGAGCCTAGCAAGATGTCAGCAACTAAACTGAGCACTGTTTGATGTGAAGAAGCCTGTGGGTGGGCAGATGACGCATGATGAGGCAGTGGGGGTCAAGAGGCCTCCAGGCTGACAGGGAGGCTGATAGCAACAAGAATGATGGAGAGGGGTGGAGTGGGAGACAGTGGCAAGGAGACAGCTGTGGAAAAGAAACCCAGTGTCCTGGAGCCAATGGCAGAGACCAACAGAAAAGGGTAGCAGAGCACAGCCATAGGTTCTGTAGAGCATGCAGACTTAAGGAAGGGGCTGCAGAAGGACTTACCCTGCCATCCGTGGGTTAAATTGTGTCCCCTGAAAAGATGCGTTCCAGTCCTGATCTGCACTCTCTGCCAATATGTGGTCTTCTTTAAATATATGCTCTTAACAAATGCAACCAAATTAGGGCAAGGTTATCTCAATGAGTGTGGCCCCCGATAGCCTCATAAAACCAGGGGAACCAGGACAAAGAGAAATGGGAGACAGAGAGGAAAGCCAGCGCGGGAAGTGGACAGAGAGACTGGAATAATGTCATCTGGGGCCACCAGAAACTGGGAAGGGTGAGGAAGCATCTTCTCATGTCTCGGAAACAGCACGAGGATGCTCACACTTTGACTAGGACTGATACACATCTATCATTTTAAGCCCCTCCCCCTCAGTCCTCAAAAGACAGCAAATTTCACTTACACAAGGAAAACAGGAGAGGGTTGGGAAAGGCACTGAATCCATGATGGGGCTCGAGGCAGACAGGGAGTTAGCTCAGGGGAGGAGACGCACCTGGAAGTGATGGATCACCTAGAGTCTTCAGACTTGGGAAGGACAAAAC
The DNA here is from genome assembly GCA_004026605.1 of Ondatra zibethicus. Taxonomy (NCBI): domain Eukaryota; kingdom Metazoa; phylum Chordata; class Mammalia; order Rodentia; family Cricetidae; genus Ondatra; species Ondatra zibethicus. The sequence continues at coordinate 210,679 of PVIU01000801.1, forward strand.
AGGCAAAGCCCTTGGTAGTTCAGACATCACTGAGGAAATGGGTAATGAACGGGTAAGGAAGTTACAAAGCAGGCCCGGAACTGGCCACACCGGTGATCTGGGGATCCCTGTACCCCCTTCCATGTCACCCTCGGGCAGCTGATCTCTGTCACATCAGGAGACTGTGCTTTCCTGCCTCCTGGTGGGATTCCTAAAGCACCCATGTGCCCAGGGACAACAGCCAGTTCACAGCTCTGACTGGGCATATTGGTTATCTGTGTGTCGCTGTGATCGAAATACTTGATAAACAACAAGTGCTGTCGTTCTCCACTCCAGAGCGTTCAATTCATCGCTGTCGGCCCTGTGTTCTTGGGCAGAGGAGCATGGCAATGGCCATGTGGTGGACGGCATCCAGGCACAGTGGTAGGCCGGGAAGAGAGACCACAACGGGAACCAGGAGCTAGGGATAACCTTCAAAGGCACACTTGCTTCCTCCAGCCCAGGTCTTCTCTCCTAAAGGTCCCGAAATAGCACTCGCCTCTGGAGAACAAGAGTTAAAATGAGCTGGTGGAGGACATTTCTGACCATAACATTCAAACCAGAACACCAAGCTTTGAAGCTTGGCTGCTTTCTGCTGCTCTACCAGCTGCACAGCTGTAGACCTCAGCTGCACAGGATGGCAGTTGCTGGCCACGGGCTGTTCCTTAAACGTGCACTCGACTGAATTTAGAGAAGTTCAAAGCAAGCTGGCCAGGTGACTTAGCAGTTAAGAGCATGGGCTGCTCTTGCAGAAGATTCCAGTTCAGTTCCCATCACCCACATCAGATGACTCACAACTCCCTATAACTTCAATTCCAGGAGCTCTCCCAGGCTCTTCTGACCTTTGAGGGTGCCCACACTCACATGACAAACACAGAGAGAGAGAGAGAGAGAGAGAGAGAGAGAGAGAGAGAGAGAGAGAGAGAGAGAGAGAGATGCATTGATACAAATAAAAAATTTAAAGAAGTTAAAGTCAGACAGGTGGTGGTGGTGCACGCCTTTAATCCCAGCACTCAGGAGGCAGAGACAGTCAGATCTCTGTGAGTCTGAGAACAGCCTGGTCTATAGATTGAGTTCCAGGACAGCCAGAGCTACACAGAGAAACTCTGCCTCAAAAAAACAAAAAGGAGAAGGAAAGAAGAAGAAGGAGGAAGAGGAGGAGGAGGAAGAAGAAGAAGAAGAAGTTGTTAAAGCCAAGCATGACAGCTCATGCCAGCACTTGGTGGGCAGACGCAGGCCTGTCTCTGTGAATCTACATAACCTGATCTACATAACCAGTTCTAGGCTGAACAGGCCTATACTGTGAGATCTTGTCAGAAGGAGGGAAGAGGAGGAAAAGAAGAAGTGGGGGTGGGGAATGGGGGAGTTGATAAAAGTTTAGTTGTGGGGCTGGAGTGATGGCTCAGCAGTTAAAAGCACTGGCTGCTCTTCCAGAGGATCCGGGTTCAATTCCTAGCACCCACCCACATGACAGCTCACAGCTGTCTGTAATTCCAGTTCCAGGGGCTCTGATGTCAATGTACATAAAATAAAGTTAAATAAATTATAAAAAATAAAAAAAAAACAGGCAGAGAAATTTTAAAAAATGGTCAGTTGCTCAGTCATACTGGCTACACTCACAAGAGGGGAACCATTGCCACTCTGGACTAGACCACAGTTGTGTGTTATTTGACCTACATACAGTGGTTACATGTAATAGCCAAACTCCGAAAGAAGAGATAGAACGAGAGGGCTTCCAGAAACCTCTCAGCCCAGCTGCCAGGGCTGAGATCAACACTTTCTGCCTGGGAATGCTCTGAGCTCCCCACCCCAGAGCCCTGAGAGCAGGGGCCTCTTTCCCTTGTGCCAGGTCAGGGCCACCACACAGTTCTTGGTTTCCTCCTCAGCACAGCTGAGAGTGAAAACTTCCTCAGAGTACAACTGAGCACGGCACACAGCGGTGATGCCTCTAACTCTAACAAGCCACCCACAAGCCCAGGGCTCTTGACACATTGGTGCATACAAAACTGTGTCTCAGCCCGCCACATGGAGCCCCAATAGGTTGAAAGGTGTCTATCTTCTACCCACTTTCTCTTCTCTGTTGGTCCCCAGATGCACCAAAGCTGCTCGTTCCTAGCCCTTCCTGCTATCCTTAGCCTTCTGCCTTCCTCCTGGGCTCCTATCAGCTCCTGCTGGACCAATTTTTTATTTTTTGTATAGCTCTGAAAACCCAAAAATGCCTGTCTTCCCATCACTGTCTACAAAGCAAGAAGCCACAAAAGGATCCCCATCCAAACATATTCAACAGGCATCTCTGGGACTGGAGAGATGGCTCAGCAGTTACAAGCGCTTGCTGCTTTTCCAGAGGTTCCAAGTTCAGTTTCCAGCGCCCATGCTGAATGGCTTACAACCACCTGTAACCCCACCTCCAAGGGAATCGCCCTCTTCTTGTCTCCAATGGGGCATGCACACACGCATGGATGAATAAAAACAATAAAAGTACAGCATTCCTGTGGTTGGGGTGTAATGTAGGAAAGAAGAATAAAAAGAGCGAATAAGAAGTGAGAGCAGGGGTGAGCCCAGACTGTGAACTTTGTGGGACTGTGATATGTCAAAGCAGAAGCATAAACGCAACAAAACTACCATGGTGGAGTCACCAATAACAGGGGAGCTCCACACGCATGAGATAAAGTGCATATTTTATCTTTGATTTTTCAGTGAGCCTAAAACTACTCTTTTTAAAACTGTCATTTTCTTAAATAAGGAAGAAGGCAAAAAAATCTGTATGAGACTTACTCTGAAGGAGACATAAGCGAGCAAGCTAATTGATTGATGCTCAGCATTACTAGCGATTGGAGAACTGTCAATCAAAACCGCAATGAGGTAAGACTCACACCCTATAGAATGATTATAATCAAAAAGTTAATATGAACTGACAAGTAAAGAGTTAGAACCCTCACAACTGTTATAGGACTAAAAGTAGTTCACAGGCTCTTGACCTGGGGCCGTGGAGGCAGGCTAACACCTAACCTAATACTAACTCTAACACTAGCCTAACACTACATCAACCAAGACTCTAATCTAACCCTAACCTAACTCTAATCTAATCCTACCATAACCCTAAACTAACTGAACCCTAACACTAACCTAACCCTAACCTAAACCTAAACCTAACCTAACCCTCACACTAACCCTAATGGGCGTTTGGGAAGTAATAAAAAGAAGAAATAAAGTATTCCTCTTGTGTCAATGGTAGGTGCCTGCCTTGTACTTCAGAAATAGAAACCCCTTGCAGAAACTTTCCAAAACACAAAATCAGCATTCCCAAAGTTAATGGAAGTCTCCCTTTCTAGACACAGATCTACTTGCAGCCTTTTTTAATGTATTTTTTTATTTTTAATGTAGTTTTTTTTTATGTGTATGGGTGTTTTGCCTACATGTTATGATGTGCACCACACATGTGCAGTGCCCATGGAGTCCAGAAGAGGGCTTCAGATGCCCTGAACCGGAGTTATAGATGACTGTGAGCCTTCGTACAGGTGCTGGGGACTGAACTTGGCTCGTCTGGAAGAGCAGTGAGCGTTCCTAACCTCTGAATCATCTCTCCAGTGCCTATATGCTACTTTTAAGTGACTGGGTTTTCTTTTCCCTGTTTCCTTAATCAAGATGTCAAGATCTGCAGGATGAAGCCAGGTTTCTTAAAGCTCAGGTCAAGGGCCATGATGGAGTTAGTTGAGGGCAATGGCAAATAGAAACTCTGACGTCAGTAAGTCAGTCTGGGGATTTTGCTTGGTAGAACATTTACCTAGAATACACAAGGCCCTGGGTTCAGCCTTCAGTACAGCCAAAGAATGGGGTGGGGGCACTGGCCCCAAGAGAACATGAAGCTATAATATACATCAAAACAAGCCTTGGGCAGGAGAGATGGAGCAGTAGATAAAAGTGGTTGTCAAGCAAGCCTAAAGACCTGAGATCAATCCCCAGGACCCTCTGTGGAAGGAGAACTGACTCCTGTGTATTTGTCCTTTAATTTCCACCTACCTTGTAGAAGAGAATCAACACTCGGAAGTTGCCCTCTGACTTCTAACATGCATGCTGTGCCAATGTGCACACACCTCTGTCACACACACACACACACAATAAAAATGTTTGCAAAGATGCGGTACTCCAAATCTTCACGGCAAATGAGAACACAGATCAGAGACACCTTGGAGTCATAACCTTGATACTGTCTGCTGTTCATAACGCCCTTTCATAGCTGCCCCAGGACAGCCCAAAAATTCTCAGACAGCTCTCCCCAGGCCAGAAGGTGCTGCAGTAGCCACAAATGCATTGAAAATGTAAACACTCAAGGCCATCTTAGACCTCCTGAGTCAGAGAGAGGGTTCTGGTTCAAGATGGAGAACCTCTGATCTAAATAACTATCTTTTTTTTAAAACTGTGGTTTGAACCCAGGGCCTCAAGCAAGCACTATGCCACTAAGATGTATCTCTAGCACTGTTGATAGGGACTTCATACTCTTGAGACAATGTCTCACTCAGTTTCCCAGTCTGACCTTGACCTCATTCTGTAGCCCAGGGAAGCCTTGAACTTGCAATCCTCAGCCTCAGCCTCCTGAAGAGCTGAAATTATAGGTCTGCACCACCACTTCCAACTTAATAGCTGCCTTCTTCTAACTTCTCTTCATTCAGCAAATGCCTGCCTTTCCTCAGCCAGCCTCGCTACCTGGCCTCACTTTCTAATTCACTGAAAGAAGATTCCGTCTAGAATCTCCACCACATCCATCCACCACCCGGGCCTGTCCCAGGGCTCTAGGCTTCTCCCCTCACTTTAGGTGGCTCATGCCCCCCATCAAGGCCAGTCCTTCTACTACCAGGCCCAAGCCCATCTCTTTGTATAATTGGGGCACTGCTCCAGACATGCTACATAGTGAATTCAAGGCTAGGTAAGGCTACGTAGTGAGACCTTGTCCCAAAATTAAATAACGAAAAAATAAATAAACCAGGAGCCAAAGAGATGGGGCAGTGAGTAAAAGCACTTGCTACACAGCCTGACCACAGAGTTCATATCCCTGGGACCCAGTCAGAAGTGAAAGCCACAGTGCACATTTGTGATCCCAGTGCTTCAACAGCAAGATGGGAGTCGGAAACTGGACCAGTTAGCCCCAAGCACGTGGTGAAGCAGCAGAAACTAGATGTTTTGCCTCAATGAGGAAAGGGAGAATTTTCAAAAGTTGTCCTCTGACCTCCACATATGCAGCATGGCACGTGTGGGTCCATATTCTTATTCCTATAATACATACACACACAGACACACACACACAGACACACACACACACACACACACACACACACACACCTTGAAGGAGGGTGGCTTTTCCATCCCTTGCCTCCTAGTCTTTGTTGAACTCATTCATACTAGGATTTTCATCTGATCTCTCTACCAAACTCCACCAAATATGTTCTGGTCAAGGTCATCAATCTTCTAAATCAATTCTGAAACCCATCTTATTTAATCTATTGACATTTGACACTTTGGCTCTTTCCCTCCTCCTTAGCACCCAACACACTCTCCACTCCAGTCTGATGGCTCCAACCCCCTCTGAGGCCACTTATGTTGGGAAACCCCAGAGCTCAGGCCTCACACACTGCTCTGTCTACATTTGCCAGTCTCTTTTCATACCGTGGTTTTACGTAACCCGAGGACTCCCCAGCCCAGATCACACCATACTTCAATGTCTGCTTTCTCCATAACCCAACACTCATCTCAAATGCATGACACACTACCAGGCTAATCTCCCTGCTTCTCCCCCACCGAAACCTGCCCCTTCTACAGCTTCCCTCTCTCATGTTCAAAAAAAAAAAAAACAATTCCTCGCTCTCCCTTTTGCTACCTAATTCATCACAAAACCCTGTTCGTGCTGCAGTCAAAGCATGCCAGGGTGACAGCCACCTCTCATCAACTCTCTTGCTTCCAGAAAAACCAGAGAATGCTCCTATCATTTCTCCCCAGGTGAATTCACAAACCTTGTTCTGCTCTGGCTCTCTTTGGATCCAATTTCCATTCAGAAGTCAGATCCTTGTTGCTCTGCCCGAAACCTTCTAGGACTCCCATTTCAGTGTATGGAGACCAACAGAAGGTAATCCTGAGCAGCAGCAAGATCAAGTGGATTCCCCACAATTTGAGCCAAAAAGAGGAGCATATTATTGGGTTTGGACACAGGCTAGCATATTCCTGATTTACTTAAAGGTAATACCATAGTGAGCCAGGGTCTGACTATAAAGACACAGGCTAGAATATTCCTGATTTACTTAAAGATAATACTATAAGGAGCCAGGGTCTGACTATAAAGTCCCATCTATGACTCTAATGGTTTTACCTTTTATAGTTTTCTGGGTGTCTTAGGGTTCCTATTACTGGGATGAAACACCATGACCTAAAGTAACTTGGGAAGGAAAGGGTTTCTTTGGCTTACACTTCCATGTCATTGTCATCACTGAAGGAAGCCAGGACCGGAGCTCAAACAGGGCAGGATCCTGGAGGCAGCAACTGATGCAGAGGCCATGGAGGAGTGCCTGCTTACTGGTTTGCTCATCATGGATTGGTCAACCTACTTTCTTATAGAACCCAGGACCACTAGAACAGGATGGCACAACCCACAGTGACTTGGACCCTCCCCCCCATCAATGCCTGATTAAGAAAATGCCTTCAGCCAGATCTTATAAAGGCATTTTCTCAGTTGAGGTTCCCTCCTTTCTGATAACTCTAGTTTGTATCAAGTTGAGAAAAATTAGCCGGCACACCAAGAGAACATGCAGACAAAGACTACACTTTCATTTCCCAGCCACCCAGACCTGAATAGTCACACAGAAACTATATTAATTACAACACTGTTTGGCCAATGGCTCAGGCATATTCCTAGTTAGCTCCTTTTTTTTTTTGGTTTTTCGAGACAGGGTTTCTCTGTAGCTTTTGGAGCCTGTCCTGGAACTAGCTCTTGTAAACCAGGCTGGCCTCGAACTCACAGAGATCCGCCTGCCTCTGCCTCATGAGTGCTGGGATTAAAGGCATGTGCCACCACTGCCTGGCTCTAGTTAGCTCTTATATCTTAAATTAATACATTTCTATTAATCTATGTATCACCACAAGGCTATGACTTATGGGTAATGTTCTGGCACCTTTCTCCTTTGGCAGCTACATGGTGTCTCCTTGACTCCACCTACTATCTCTCTCTCTCTCGTTCTCCCTCTCTCTCTTTCTCTCTCTCTTTCTCTATCTCTTTCTCTCTCTCTCTCTGTTCAGATTTCCCACCTGGCTTTACTCTGCTAAGCCATTGGCCAAAACAGCTTTATTCACTAACCAATAAAAGCAACACATATACAGAAGGACATCCCACATCAAGAATATGTAGGAAAAATCAGACAACTCAGGAAATCATGATGGTTATAACCCAAGATAGCTATGGGCACGGCAAGCTGTATCCATACACCACTCCAGCCACACCCACCTAGTTTTCCTGCAAAAGTAGCATATGGCTCCCACCTCAGGACCTTCGCTTTTACTGCTCTTCTGCCCAGAACATTCTTCCCCTACACATGCACATGGCTCACTTCTTGCCGCTTACAGATTACTTATCTGTTACCTTCTCATCGGGTCATCTCAGATCACAGCCTATACAGGCCCTGTCACCCCCAGCTGTCTAACTGGCTTCCACCACTCTAGCGCCATCTCACACACTATAGTTTGTACTTTTTGTTATTGTCCTTCTATTCCTCCTAAAATGTGAGCCCATTAAAGAGAGATTGCACCTGCTTTATTCACTTCCCTATTTCCAGTATCTAGAATAGTGTCTGATATATCCCATGCCTACCTAACTAATGAAGCGATGGGGTGCAGGTTGGTAAAAAATGTAAGTATCCCCCTTCTGGTTGCATTTAAATTATTTGGGAAATGTAAGAGGAGGAGGAACTTGAGAGAGGAGACCCATTGTGATAATTGTGTGGAAAATGGGAGGAAAAGCCAGAGGAGCAGGGTGCCTTTAAGAGTAACTCTGGAGGTTCATGCCTTTAGTCCCAGCACTTGGGAGGCAGAGGCAGGTGGATCTCAGTGAGTTCGAGGCTATCCTGGTCTACAGAGTGAGTTCCAGGACAGCCAGGACTGTTACACAGAGAAACCCTGTCTCGAAAAACAAAAACAAAAGCAAACAAACAAAAAAGAATAATTCTGATTTGCTAGGGGTGTTATCAAACTAAACAATAAATAAATAACTTTTAGAAGTCAGGTTTACTTAAAATTAAAAGACAAATTGCCTCTCTTCTTTTTAATTCTAATGCTGATAGTTTAGATAAAATATCTACCCTTTCTCAGGGTGAGTCACCTAAATGAACCACCATACTGTGTTGGTAGAAATGCAATTGGCCCTTGGCATTACTCCCTCGTGACCCTGGACCTATCTATACATGCTCCCTCTAGGCTTCAGCTATGTTGTGCAATAGATGGCTATAATAGTGGTTCTCATTTTACAGGACCATTAAAAAGATTAAATGAGAAAACTAATACATGCAACGTACTTATCACAGTGTCTAATAAGGTACTTAATAAGTAGCCCATAGGATGAGTCGTTTGAATAGTAATGTAGTAATAGTATGTTGAGCAGACATAATCTTATCTGCTTGATTGATGCGTCTCTGTAAATACTGCTGTGTAGTTGGCTTAAATAAATTCATTTTAATTAATTTAATTAAAAATTAATTAATTTAACTTTTATTTAATTTAATACGTTAATAAAATAACTTATTTTATTAAGTAGGCAGAAAGAGAAGAGACTGTGGAATAGATCATTCCCATCCCGGTAAGAAAGTGTGCAGTAACATTAAGCCTTCCCTAAAATCTGAAAGCTGGTATGCTGCTTTTCCCCGTGACGTGACCTTCCAGTTGCCCGGACCTGTCACATTCCAGTCCACTTCTTTCCTTGTGCCACGGCTCGAAACAGGCGTGCTTTTGCTCCACGTGGTTCTCTGTATATACTGGTTGCCTGGGAGACTTGCGCCGGGCGGGGCTGTATTGACGCCACAATAGAAACAAGCCAATAGCCGTGACGTATATCAGTGACGCGAACGTGGGGTGGGGCTTTCCTGGCCCGGGCGCAATGAGGCGGCTGCCCGCTGGGTGGCGCCGATTTCCCGGGGAGGTCCTTTCTGGGCCCCCGGCGGAGGTGGGGGAGAGGCGGGCAGGCACCTAGCGAGGCCAGGGAGCCCTCTGCGTCAGCCACTGCTCGCTGCGCCGCGCCAGTACCAGCCAGGACTCATCCGCAGCTCCATGCTTGTGCCCGGTTCGACTCGTCCATCCTCCGAGAAGAGGCAGGTACGTGCCACCTGTCGCAGATCAGAGAAGGGGAAAGCCGGGGTCGGTGCCAGCTTGGAGGCTCGAAAAGTAGGGTGTCAACGACAGCCTGGGCAGGCTGGACATGAGGAATGTAGGGCGAGGGCCAGCTGTGCGGGGGAACTCCAGCTGTGGGTGCCAGTGTGTGAGAGGGGCTGCCAGCTGACAGCTCAGGGTGCCAGGAAGAGCCATCTGTGTGCTGATCAATGTGTTCTGAGAAAACACTGTTACCGCGGGTACCGGTCCCTGTGCCCTGTGTGGTGTGTGACCTGAGAATGACGCCTGGACCCTGACACCCTCTCACCCAACGTGTGCGTGCAGCTACCTCCCTCCCTGTTGTCAAACCTCCGGGGGCTGTCTGCGGTCAATTTTCCGAAGCGGGGGAAGGGGGCTTGGGAAAAGCCAGCAGTTAAGCGGAAGGGAAATTTTTCCACCAATCCCAAATCAGAAAGAGGCAACTTTAAAATTCTCACCAATCCCAAAGCAAAGGCAGCCATGCACTGTTCCCCGACAAGCAACTAGCCAAGCGGAGTCCTGCCCAACCCCTTCCAGTTCTGATGAGGAGGGAGAACTCCCAGCTCTTGACCCCAGTGCTTTTGAGAATGAGGGCGGATTGAAGATCCCCGTAGGGACTGCTTATCTCTCCAAACGTAGGAATAAGCACACAGACACAGACACACACACACACACACACACACACATAACCCACAAAACCAGAGGCTTGGAGAACTGGTAGATGGGCTAGGGTGGCGTGTCCCCAACTCTTCGATGCTGTAGATGCATGCCACTCTGGAATGAGGACTGGAATGAGGGCGTCCTCTGAAGTGCATCATCAGGACCTAGTCTGAGTCAGTACCCTGTGCTGAGACAGGGTGGAGGCACCAGCCCCGGGGCCTTCCAGTCTTCAGGGAGAGCCATCAAGAAACAGAAGAATCGTCTTGGGAGCAGACAGGTGCACCAAGACCAGAGACGCCCTCCTCTAGTAACCCTGTCCAGCCTGCCTTTGCTGCCCTGGAACCCTGAGCCATCCAACAGGTAGACTGGAACGGCTTCTCTGAGGCTAGGCGTTTTCCTGGCAGCCCAGGGAAGCCACACTTGCTATTTTTTTCTGAGCAAAGGGGAAAGGAGCCCAAGCAGGCTTGGCCTGTCGCCTTGGGAAGGTGGCAAGATTCGTCTGCCCTTTCCATTTTGGGGACATGGACCAGTTAAGGAAACCACAGGGCTGGTCTCTGGCATCAGTGCAGTTCCCTGAGGGGTGGCCTGAGGCCTTTTTCTTCTAGGAAGGGTCACCGTCTAGGAAAGGTTGCCTGCTACAGCTAACAGTAGTAATTAGATAAGAAGTGGAAATAGTCTATAAGATTGTAGTTTATTGAGCTCTTGCTATGGTCAAGGAAGCTTAAAACTATTGTTTTATTCTCATCACTGTGAGGGATACCATAATTGCTATTGTTATTATTCATGGGTTTTTTGCTTGTTTGTTCATTTGGGCTTTTTTAAGACAGGGTTTTTCTGGGTAGCCCTAGCTGTCTGTTTTGTAGACCAGGCTGGCCTTAAACTCAGAGATCCTCCTGCCTCTGCCTTCCGTGGGGATTAAAGGTGTGTGTGCCATCACCCCTGTCTCTTTTATTCATGTTTTACAAATTACATAGCTAAGTTTCAGAAAGCCTACCCTTGCAAGCTATCTTAAACCCCTAAGGGGAAGAACAGAAATTCGGGTCTAGACATAGAAGTCCACCATTAAAAAAAATAAAAAATGGTGGACTGACACCTCAGTGCTGGTCCCCAGCACCTCTCTCTGCCCATGTGTCCTGTAGCTAGGGCCTCCCCGTCTCGAATCCCAGCAGCTGGACTAACAGTTCGGCCTGTGCCTGTTCACTCAGTCTCTGACTGGCAGCTCTAGAGAATCCACCTTCTCCAAGTCTGGGACTCCGATTCAGTCCCAGCCCTCTGCTCTATTCCCCCTTGATCCTTCCTGGTTTACTTCCAAATATCCCCTCCCAGCTTTCTAGCTAGTTCTCCTCGGCGATCACCCAGTTACTGGGCATCGGGTGGAAGGTGGACCTGTCACTGCCCCTTTAATTCTCCTGGGGCTTGGAATGCAAGTGAGTTGCCATCTCTTCGAGGTCAGATAAGATACTATATATATCTAGCTAGCGTAACCTGAGCTCCGGATTACCCAGCCCCAGTTAGACTCCAGCTTCTGGACTCTACACTGCGGTCCCTTCCCTGCTGGGAAAGAAGCCCCCAGCTCCCATCCAGTACCCCTGGATACAGGTCAGTAGCTCTCTCTTTGGTCTCTGAGCTTCAAGGGCAGCTGAGTGACCCAAGGGAGTGAGTTTGGAGGAGCACGATAGACGCCACCCACTGGCCTGGTGACCAAGCCCAAATGCTCCTTAAGATAGGGGAGCAGAGGACACCTGGAGCCTCATGGGAGAGAGATGGGGTTCTCTCTAGAGAAGGGGTTGCTCACTGGAAAGGTGCCTGGGCATAGGGGGTGGGAAAGAGAATGGAAAGCTATCTCTTCTTCCAGAAAGCCTGTTTCTTTGCTTTTTCTTGGACTTACAGAGATATCCACCCTTCCTAACCCCCAAATCAAAAGCACACCCTATAGCAATGCCCCTGTGCCTACCCACTTCTCCACAAGTCAGTATGGTTGTTGTAATCTCTTCAATCTCTGATCTCTTTATCCTACCTCCTCATCTCCCATCCCCTCCCCAAGTCTTAAGGTACCTTCCCAAACCGAGACTAATAGAGACTGACTCACATTCCTTTGTACGATCCCCCAAAGGCAGGAGCATCCTGGGATAAGTGGGTGGGCTCCTGAGAACCAGTCTCTAATAGAGAGAGGGGTGCTAGCAACAGGTCAGAGGTCAGGCTGGGGCTCAAGGGGCCTCAGAGGAGCAGATGGTATAACATGTGGATGTGTGCCACCTCTGTCCTCTTGCCATTTTCTCCACATCTGCAGAGTGGACACTTGTGGCCCGAAAGAGTAGCAAGGGATCCAAGCAGCCAGGAAGAAAGGTCACAGACTGTGACAGGGTCCCCTCTCGCCTATCTTACCCCCTCAGGTCAGCACATTCTGATGCAGTTAGCAAGCAGCTTTGGGAAGCTCTGAGGTCACCATTGTGGAGGTTCCCAAGCACCTAGTGAGACCAACTGGGACTCCCCACTGACCTGCCCTGAACATCTGGGTAGGAGGAAAGGAACTTAGTGCTGCTTTGGGTGTGTCAGTGATGTTTGTCTTGGGGGGACAGGAGGCCTCTGTCGGGCAGTAGCAAAGCCACAGATGTGGATGTGCCTTTACCTCAGGAAGGTGAGCACATGCGGACAGAAAGGGGCATGGAGTCTGTGGAGATGTGGGGCATCACCCATCCCCTGCCTCCAGGGCCAGGCGTGTCTGGGATTCTTGAGGTTTAAGCCACTCCCCTAGCTGGGCAGGTTAGGGAGCCCTTCACGTGAGCTACAGGAAATGACAGTGACTGATGACAGTGACCTGATGCCTGGAGGTTGGCTGCCTCAAGGGAACAGGGTTCATTTCAACCCCTGACTCACCTAGTGTGGGTACCCAGGGAGGGGGCTAAGCAGCAGCCAGGGGAAGAAGGTTCAGGGTATGTCCACCACCAGGTTGGGGCCCAGGAGCCTGTGCTGGGGTAGATACCAGTACCAGGGACACACAGAGCTTGGCACAGCCAGTGAAATGGAGGCCGATCGGTATTGTGCTGCGGCTCAGGTTGCACCAGGCTTCACTTTCATTCCCCTGCAGTGGAAAATCCAGGGGCTGCTCCTGCGAGAAGGAGCAGAGAAATGGACATCTGCATCCTGAAGGGGTCCTCTCTCGATTCTACAGGCCCACCCTCTGGCTCCAGGGACAGGGGATAGTTTCAGAGTGACTGTAGAGGGCAGAGTACCGGTCCCGTCCAGCTCTAGTAATACAGCAGCTCATTGGGAGATGATCCACGTTACTCGCAGAAAGAAGTATTTCCATGTCTGCAAGTAGACATATTGTTAGCATCTACTGCTTAAAGCAGCCAGGAGGACTGAGTTAACCTACTATTGCCCAAGTCAGTGCAGTTTTAATTGTTAAAACCTTCTGAAATATGAGCGATAAAAACGTCACTTGAAAGTCCCATTATTAGGTAGGGGTGGTAGCTCATACTTAAAATCCCAGCACTTGGAACATTAGACAAGATACAAAGTTTGAGGCCAGCCTAGTCTACAAAGTAAGACCTGTCACAAAAATTCACTATTTACATCTTTTGTCCATTTAGAATTATGGATTTCCTTTTCATTTTAATTTAATATATACAATATAATCTTCACAATTATATTTGTAAGCCTGAGTAGTTAGGTATCTGAAAAAGTTCAAGCTTGCATCCACACTGAGACTTCAGGATTCGACATCTGAGCACACTGGTCAAGAAGACCAGGGAGGGCCCGGTGCATACAGTATGAGGCTGTCCGGCAGATAAAATCAGAAGCTGCATACAAGAACCCCAATAAGCTTGGTGCCTGGTCTATAGGTGTGTGGGACCAGCTGGCTGGAAGCCACAGCTGGATGGCTCCCGTGTCCCCACGGGAAGCTGAACGCGTCTATGCACAACAATGCCAGCACGCCAGTTTCTGGGGAAATTTTTTGCAAAATGATGGGGAACCTCAGAAGGGAAGCAACACCTCCACAAAGATGACATGAGTTGGGATTACCCCCCTTGTCCAAGGTGGCAGGCACCTGGGGAGGCACGGTCGGGAGCCACATGCCTGAACTTGCCGGTTGTGGATAAACAATGAAAGGAGCCAGGCAGCAGGGGCCCCACACTGGACAGGGAGGAGTATGGGGGATTCCAGCCAATAGGCTGGCCTCCCACTGCCCCATGAAAGAGCCATTCAGTCCAGCCGTTCCTGTGGCAACAGGGAGACTCGAAGCCATGTGAGTGCTGCCCTTCCTGTCCCTGTCTTGTGCAGCAAGGCCACAGCCAGATCCCCAACAGAAGCTCCTGCCCATGGTGCATTCTGTAGCCTCCAAGGACTGCAGTACCAGGTAATGCCAAGAGATACCAACTTAAGTTGTCTCTCACCTAGAAGGTCCTGGGACTTTTCTCCATTAAGAGTAGGGGGCTTTTAGGGGGGTGGAATGTGCAAGAGAACCCTCTCCTAGCCCTGGAAACTGTGAGGCAGGCATCAGAACTGAGTGGCAGTTTCCCTGAGGCTGTGATGGAGTAACTGGTGGAACTGGGGGGGAGGGGAGGGAAGAGGCTTGGCAGTTGCCTGCCAGATTGGAGCAGGCAAGAGAGCTGGGACTGGGGAGCCCTCCCCAGGGTTCCGTGAGCTAGAAGATGTGTCCAAGCCTTAACAGTGCCAACGCTGTCTGTCCCTGTTGCTGTATCTTGTTTGGCCTGGGCACTTGTGCGTCATTCTCGGGGCTAAGAGAGGTCACAGGCTTGGGGCACTGCCCGCAGAATACCAATTCCCTAGGAGCCTCAGTCTGGGAGAAGAGAGGGAGAGCCCTGGGGAGGAGCCATGAGCTCATACCCTGGGGGTGGGAGTGGGGGCAATCTGATTGGCTGCTGTATGTCCCAGAGTCCAGATCCTGAGACTTGGAGTCTCTGACTTTGCATTATTGATGGAGTTCTCCAAAGTGAAATAGAGCAGGACAGATCCCCTGCCCCCATCCCTAAGCCTTTGCCTACCACACCCCCACCATGGTTTGCCTCCATCCCTGCTTCAGATCCTCTCCCAGTTACTATTTCCCTGAGTAAAGTGGAAGTTGTATGAAAGGAGGGAACATAGGGGATAAGGAAGTGTGCATGCAGGGTGTTGGGGTCCCCTGAGCCAGGCAAGGAAAGGACAGACAGTAGAAACAGACAGACTTTCTTTTTTTTTTTTTTTTGTGGTTTTTTGAGACGGGGTTTCTCTGTAGCTTTGGAGCCTGTCCTGGAACTAGCTCTTGTAGACCAGGCTGGTCTCGAACTCACAGAGATCCACCTGCCTCTGCCTCCTGAGTGCTGGGATTAAAGGCATGCGCCATCACCGCCCGGCTAGAGAGGCTTTCTGATGCCAGCCATGACTCAAAATTGCTGGAGGTCTCTGGCACAGTTAAGGAACTCTGTCCTGTGGCCACCAGCTCACCTTGCACCTCTACCTCTACATCCCAAGCCTTGATGAGTAGCTTGAGTTTCTGTAGCCTTTTGCCAAGCTCTCAGCATTTGGGGCTTGGCGCAAACTGCTCCCGGCCCTAGTAAGCTGGGCTGTTGGCCTAAACAAGCTGTGGGCTGCTTGAGCCGGTGTCTGCTGAATGGCCAGCTGTCTGCCCACTGCCCACTTAACTCACTGGGGGTGGCAGAGGGAAGCCTGGCGCCCGAGCTGAGGTTAAGCCAGCCAAGCCAGGAGATGGCCAGCCCTACCATTATCGTAGACTACAAAGGGAGGAGCCGGGCTGCCTGGCTGGGGCCTCGGAGGAGATAATAACCATTGTTAAATGCTTTCACGTGTTATTATCTCACTGATTCCGTACAACAACGAGATAGAATTCCTGATGATTATTATGCTCATTTACACGTGAGGAAATTGGGGCTCAAAGAGGTTGAATAACTAGGGTAATTTTGCTCAGTTAGCCTGTCATGGGGGAGTCAAAACTAACCCTGGGGCTAGTGATATGGCTCAGCAAGTCAGAAAGCACTTGCCACCAAACCTAATGACCCACATTCAAACCCTAAAACCTGCATGGTGGAAGGATAGAACTGACTCCCACAAGTTGTCCTCTGACTTTCATGTGTGTGACACACACACACACACACACACACACACACACACACACGGGGTGTGGGGGAAGGGGGAGTTAAATCACATGCTACTCTGAGAGTTCTGGATAGGCCTCCACCTGAGCCCCCGACTCGAGTCCTTGAAGAAAGGAGCTAATGCTCCTTGCTCCTTTCTCCAAAGCACCTTCTCCACTGCTGCCCCATGGTGGAGGGATTCTGGGTGTCTCTGGACCAGTTTAACTCCAAGGCTGAGGGGCCAAGACCTGGGTTCCAGTCCTGACTCTAGCTAGCATGTGAATTTGGGCAAACAAGCGCCACCGTTCCTATCTGTACAATAGAGAGGTTAAAAATGCATGACCTTTAGGGCTGTCCAACCTCCACGTTCGGTGATTAATCTGCAAAAACCTTGAATCTGGGACTCTCCTCTGCAGTAGAGGATCTTGACTCTAGGGGGCGCCTCTTGTACAAGTCAAGTAACTCTGGGAGTAGTTTGGCACCTGCTTTGATCAGGAAACCTCCTAGACCATAGGTTCCCAATCTCCACTTAGACTAGGCCAAACTCAGGGAAGAAAATAGGTCCTATGTCACCAGTGTTCCCCTCACTGTGTGACCAAGCAGCAGGTGCCTGTGTCCAAGGAAGAGCACTGAGGTAGGTCTGGTCCAGCCCCTCTGCCTAACACTCCCTCGCCACTTCCTCTTGCTCACGTCCTCTCCTGAGACCTCTTTTTCCTCATGAGGAATCTGACGCTGTGGTCATCAGCACATTTCCAGGGGGCAGTCTGTACTTGAAGGAGTATTGCTTGTCAAAGGTAGGGAAGCAGTTGTAACTCAAAATGCTCCTTGTCTTCAGTCCAGGCAATGAAGGTGGCGGGACTCCTCCAACCCCCACCAGCTCTGAAGTTCCTGCCAAGACTTACAAGAAGCCCAGGGTAGGATTTGTCTAGAGATTGTATGTGACCTAGAGAGCTAGGAAACGAGAAGCTAGGCCTCTTGCATGTTCGGGTCTTAGAAGAATCAAGGGGCCGCAACAGACTGCTGCTGATTTTTCTTGTGTGTTCATGGGTACATACAAGCCCATGTGCACACCTGTTTGCATATGTGTTTCTCTGAAGCTAGCCAGCCTCTTGTGGGCAGGCCCTGAGTAGTGCCTGTTAGGTCTTAAGGTCGTGGCCCATGTGGCATAAAGAGCAAGCACGGAGTAAGCATGGCACCTTGCAGGACACTTTGACAACTGCTTTCCTTGTCTTTCAGCCCATGAGGCTCCCAGTACCCACTGAGTGCCACCCTGAAGGATGTCCCAGCTCTCCTCCACCCTGAAGCGCTATACAGAGTCGTCCCGCTACACAGATGCCCCTTATGCCAAATCGGGCTATGGCACCTACACCCCCTCTTCCTATGGGGCCAACCTGGCCGCCTCCTTCCTGGAGAAGGAAAAACTTGGTTTCAAGCCGGTCTCCCCAACCAGCTTCCTCCCTCGGCCCAGAACCTATGGCCCTTCCTCCATCCTGGACTATGACAGGGGCCGCCCCCTGCTGAGACCTGACATCATTGGGGGTAGTAAGCGCGCTGAGAGCCAGACCCGGGGCAATGAAAGGCCTTCAGGCAGTGGACTCAACGGAGGCAGTGGATTCACATATGGAGTGACCAGCAACTCCCTCAGCTACTTGCCCATGAGTGCCCGAGACCAGGGGGTGACCCTGAGCCAGAAGAAATCGAACAGCCACTCAGACCTGGCCCGGGATTTCTCCAGCCTCCGGACCTCAGATAGCTACCGGACTTCAGATGGCTACCAGACCTCAGATGGCTACCGGATAGACCCGGGGAACCTGGGCCGCAGCCCCATGCTGGCCCGCACCCGTAAGGAGCTCTGTGCCCTGCAGGGCCTCTACCAAGCAGCCAGCCGCAATGAGTACCTAACAGACTACCTGGAGAACTATGGTCGCAAGGGCAGTGCACCACAGGTGCTCATGCAAGCCCCTCCCTCCCGAGTCCCTGAAATCCTCAGTCCCACCTACCGACCAAGTGGCCGCTACACACTGTGGGAGAAGGGCAAGGGCCAGGTCTCTGGGCCCAGCCGCTCCAGTTCCCCAGGGCAAGACACCATGGTGAGTTTACTCTTGGGGATCCCGTGATGGGCTGGGGAGACAGACAGTCTTATAAGGGGCCAGGCTAGGAACAGAACTCCCAACCTGACCAATGACTGACGGCAGCACTAGTGAAGACAAGTAAGAGAGAGGTCATCCCAGCATGGTGGCCCCATGGTTCAGAACTGAGGGGAAGGGCCGACCCAGTTCCAAAGCCTTTCACACTTGGGAATGGTCCAAAAATGCTCTGGAATGTCCAGATACCCTATCTGCATTGTTCTTCACCCTGTACTTTCCCATACAAATGTCAGGGTCCCATGTAGTCCCTGGTCCATCCAGGGATGGATGCCAGAGTGGAGGTGACCACGGTGCTCTCTGAGTGAAGAGAGCCATCCTCCCACCCCATCCCTACTCCTCCCATGAGATATCAAGAGTAGGAAAACTCTTCCCCTGACGCTGGCAGCTCAGATCCAGGGTATCTGGATAGTAGGATTTGTGTCTTTGGAGAAAATAGTGCAGAGTCTTTTGTCTGGGGATGATCTAATACCGCAACACTCCAGCCCTGACTGCGTGGACTGGAATGAGGGAAGAGGATCTGCTGGAGTTTGACCAAGGGCTGGCATGGTCTCGCTCACATCTAATCCCTGAACACACCTCCCCTGGGGCAGTGACTACATTCGGCCTCTCCTGTAGTTATTGGTGTGTCCATTAGGTGGCGAGCTCTCGGAGATTTCTCGGAGAAATGATCCTATCTCTGCCTCCCTCCCCCGGTGCCTCTGGCAACTCAGAGCTCAGCTGACCTGCTGATTGCATGGATGGATGGATGAGTGACTAGAGTGGAGGGAGGGGGTGCTGGGGGAGGGGAGGGATGTGTGGGTGGGTGGATTAATGGGCAGAAGAACACATAAGCAGGCAAGCATGTGGACAAGAGGGTTGGGTGGCGTGTTCTCTGTTTCCTTGTGTACCCCTCCTCATAGAACGTAAGTTAGTTCTTGGTAAATGAGAGCCGTGCCACAAGAAGAAATGGTGCTTTAGAGGGTTTGTTCAGACACTCAGGGGAAGCATTCAGGACCTGGGGCAATAGTTGGGTCATAAGCTATAAAGTGTGTCATGATGAAAGGTCTTGGGACAACTTTGGTAATACTCCTGAAAGTGTTTCGGCCTGGCTGGGCCATCTGGGAAGTATCATGGTAGTTCTAAAGCTGTGTCTCCCAGAACATTCGGACCCTAACCATTAGGGTTGGCTACAGGCATGGGATGGAGCAGGGTGCACTGGGACATGCCCAGTGTTGTTCATGGGGGTGAGGGTGACAGGCAGTGCTCCCATCAGTGGAGGGAGCCTCTGCTGGCTCTTCCTTTGCAGAGAAAAAGGGAACTTCTTGTATATGCGTGCTCTGCTTCTCCATGGGGTCTGCAGGTAGCCTGTGTCGGGATAACTTAGCGGTTCACCAATCCTCTGGAGCACATGCTCCAGATATTCTGATAGTGCTGTCGAATCTGCCCTGTTACAAGCTTTTTGGTTGCCTAAGCATGCTAAGGCTGAAGCCTTCTTGGCCAAAGGCTGAACTGTAGACTCCCGTCATCTGTTGTCAGAAGAGTGTGGTCTGTCCTTTCTGGGAGTCAGATCCCTCACAGCCTGGGTACAACTCTTCTGAAATCTGCCACCCCCTTTCCCACCGCTGCTCCCAGAGATACCTGGCCCTACCCCACTCCAGAGCCAGAGAGACTTGTTTTCATAAAGGACCTAAAAGACAGAGCACTTATCCTGAGCAAGCTCCGCTCCCCGGCCTCGCCATCCGTCCCACCCAGCAGCAAGGCACAGCACTGTTAGATGGTCAAGGATGCCCTAATGTTGAGCTAGCATTTCACCCTGAGCCCCACTCAATCCCACCAACCAGGAGAAACCTCCAAGGTCTCACTGGCCTATAGACCTTCGCTTAACCTCTCCACCTTCTTGTGCTCTCTGCCGGGAGCTAATTGTATCCTGAAGCAGTGAGAGGGTGCCTTGAAATCTGCCTCCTCATAAGCTTTCCGGTAATCTCTGTTCTCCAAAGATGGTTCTTTCTAAAACAAAGCATCTTCACAGTGCTCTGCTTCCCAGCTCAGTACTCTGCACCTAGCACTCAGTATTTGGAACCTTGCACCCGGCTTTCCTGGGCAGTTCCCTTCACGTGAAGCTGTCTGCTCTCCTGTAAAATGAAAGCACCCATTGCACAAATTACTGAGACAGAGGAGCACTACTGACACGCAGTAGGTGCTCAGACACTCAGTAGGTGCTCAGACACGCAGTAGGTGCTCAGGAAAGGTCAGAGGCGAGAATGGGCGAGCCAGCTTCCTGCCTTCAGTTCACCTCAGGAAATCCATTCTTACCTGCTTACCATAGGAGGCAGGCTTGAATGTTTGTGTCTTCAGCGGTAGAAAGGAAGAGGTCATCTGAGGATAAGCCAGGCTGTCCGTGACCTCTGAAAGACACAGTCTGACCCTTTAACCTTGGGTGGCTCAGATGCATTTCCTCCTCTATAAAAGTGAGTGCTCCCCATGCGGGCGGTGGTGGCGCACGCCTTTAATCCCAGAGGCAGGTGGATCTCTGTGAGTTCGAGACCAGCCTGGTCTACAAGAGCTAGTTTCAGGACAGGCTCCAAAGCTACAGAGAAACCCTGTCTTGAAAAAAAAAAAAAAAAGAGTGCTCACACCTGCCTTACACACCTCATAGGAATGCCACAAGGCTCAAAGCAGCAGTGAGGGTGGAGGCATCGCAAGCCACTAAAACAGTAACGGGCAACCTTCACTTGGAGCTTCACAGGCTCCACTGAGTGTGAGCTAATAAACGGTAGGGAGGAATGTAGGCACCATTGACATGCTGTGGGTGAGGGTGCAGCTCAACCCTGGAACTGTGAGGGTCTCCGTTTCACCAAAAATAGAGAAGAATGAGCCAGGAGCCACCAAGGTGTAAGGAATAAACTCACTCTCCCAGTGAGGATTGCAAGCCAGCCCAGGTGGCTCAGCCCTGCAGAGTCTAGAGCCAGAGAGCACCAACCCAGGCTGTCCCCCCTCTGCCCCACCTCTTCTGTTCCCGGGGCCTATGGAAGGACAAGCTGTTCCCACTGAGCACTGCCAGGCCTGTGCCTTAACCCTACAATCCTTTCTAATCCTCCTATGATCCATCCCCCAGCTGCTCCCTGGCCAGCCCTGGCACCCTGCCAGCTGGCCTCAGGCCTTGCACTTGCCCCGCCCAGGCCTCACCTCCTCTCCCCAAGAAGAGCCAAGGGTTGGCCCAGGGCCCTCCTCAGCACAGTCAGCAGGCTAGGTACCTGCCTCCTCCACAGAGAACCAGGAACTGAGGGACCCAAGCCTGGTCTAGGCTGTCCTCTGCCGCACACAATCTTACGCGCCCTGCCCTTTCTGTCTCTGTTGGGGGACCTGTTTCTAGAAGTGATGGAATCTCCTGGTCCTGTTTGCCACGGGGGCTGCTGACTCATCTTCTGAAGCCTTGGGTTCCAGCTGTTCAGTGACAGGGAGATTATATAAGCCAAAATCATGTGATCCACCTCTTGGGTGGGACTCTGGACTTGAATGGTGCCCTGCAGTGAGAATAAGTGGAGGGTGGAAGCGACTGCCCAAGAACTCCAGGACAAAAAGTGGACCACCTCCCTCTCCTGTCTCCTTCCCTCCCTCTCTGTTGACTCAGCCACACTGGACTGTACCTCTGCTTTCTCTTGTTTGTCCAGCTTGGCAGCCTGAGACCCTGGGACCCATCCTTACCTGGCCCATCCCAGCCAGGCTCAGTCACTCTGAGGGTTTCAGTCTGTGCTGAGAAGGTCACTCAGAGGAAACACTGAGAGTCCCCATGGCCAGGACAAGTTCTCACTACTTAGGAGGGAAGGGGAGTGGGTTTGGGACCGACGGTTAGAAATAGTGCAATCCTAAAGTCTCCATCCCGTGAAGACTATAGGCTGTGAACCTGGCACCATTCTTGGCACTACTTTACCCAGGTCTACTTCTTAATTGGTGCCCATAACCCTCCATCCATTCTGTCTTCCCTTCAACACCCCCCACACAAACACACACACACTCCAGGATGTCGCCATAAGTTAATACCGTGCTGGGGTGGAGCAAAGGAACACAAGTTAATCCAAGCCTAGCAAAATGTTCCCTGCCCCTGGGGGACCCGCTCCACTGACCATCAGCCTCAGAAACAAACATGTTCAGAGCTGAGCTGTACACGTGGTCCCTTGTCCCCTCTTATCTCAGTGGATACATAAAACTGGCACCTGAGACAGAGCTATAGGCAAGAGAAGGAAGTGTGTAGGCTTCTAGAATTTGGCTGTTCACGCCAGGTTTCCTGAGGCTTGGAGGAGCACAGAACATTTGACCCGTGGGGGTCTGACTCATACAAGGAGGTAGAGTTTCCTGCAGATGATTGGAAGGGCAAACTGACCCTCCTCCCCAAGGTACACTGTGGGCTGGAAGCCCAGCCCCTCCCCAAGACCCAGAGCCCCTGCTCTTTTATGCCTCCATCAAGCCTCAAGCCCTGCAGTCTGTTTCTGTGACAACGACAGACACTTGCAAGGATTGGGGCCATGGCATTGAAACAGCTTCCTGAGCCCAAGCATTGTCACCTGGTCAGAGCTGCCCACTGGGATCTGAGAGCAGCAGCATGGTTTCAGTCCCTGTCCTTGTAGAGCTAACCCTGACTGAGGTAAAGAAAATGACCTGCCCTACCCTAGAGGAATGGCAGCCTTGGGGCTGCAGTCTAGCCCACTTGGCCCTGTATGTTTCAGACTAGAGTCATGGAGCTTCAGCCAGATTCAGATCCTAAAGGAGTATCTCCTTTTTACCCAGCCCACTTCAGGAAAAAGGCTCTGAAGAGAAGGGGGTCTCACAGACACTTAGCTAGTTGAGGAATAAGCTATAGATCTTTGTTGACTGCATTCTGCAGCAGCCAGACCTGCTGGACAAGACTGGACACTGTGTGAATCTGTTTCCCTCACCCTAGATTTCTCAAAATACTCCCATGCAACAGCTTTTCCCATCTGTCCCTCCCTGCTCCCAGAAACACCCACACCTCCCCTGCAACCTCCTGCATCCCAGGAAAGAGGGAGAGCATGCTGGCACAAGGCCAAGATGGGAGTGCACATGTAATTAAGACAGAGGCTGAATGCTACAGTGGGTGAGCATCTCTTGGCCAGCACCCCCACCCACAGCACACTTGCTTGGCATGCAAAACCAGGCACACTCCTCCCCCTTGAGGAAAACTGCAACTTGCGGGGTTCCCAGCAGAGCTTGGTCTGGCCCTCTTCGTTAAGGCCTCATTAAGGAACCTCTAACCCTGTCCTAGAGGAGGTCCCTGGGTGCTGGAGTAGCCAGAACAGCCCACACACCATCTGAGGGCATTTGCAAGTCTTGTAGTTATAAAACAAAGATAAACATATTCCGATGAACAGCGTGCAAATTGAGGGGATGAACTAACGGGTATTTAGAACTGGGTAAAATTATTAAGGGAAGGCTTTATAGAAAGCTCAAGGTTGCTGTTTTGTTTGTTTGTAGATCTGGGAATCAAGCTCAAGGCCTAACTCTACCACTGAACTGTAACTTCCCCAGACCCAAGCAGTTGATTTGGTCTGGTTTGTATGGTCCAAGAGATCAAACCCAGGGGCTTCCATCTGCTCAGAAAACTGATGTGTTGGTTGGTTGGTTAGCTCATTGTTTGTTTGTTTGTTTTAAAGACAGGGTCTTACTATGTAACCCAGAGTGACTTCAAATTTACAACCCTCCTGCCTCCACCTCCCAAGTGCTGGAATCACTGTTGTGTACCACCATACCTGGCCAAACTCAAGGTTTTAGAATGTATAAATAGGCAGAGGAAAGGAGGACCATCCTAGTACTTGTTAAAAGTGTAAGTTTGGCCGTAAGACAGTCTGGGTTCCAGGCGCTACACAGTCATTGATTAGCTCTGCATTCTGGCAGAAGACTGACCCCTCTGGGCAATAAGGTCCTTCACCTACAAAGTAAAGTAATAGTTACAGCTTCATGATGTGATTGTGGAAATTAACTAGGGTAAAATATATATAAAGCCCATAGACCAGTGCTTGGTCTTTCAAGGGACTTAATAGCAGTAGCTTTGGGGTATGTATGTGTGTGCGCGCACGCGTTAGGCCATTCTCTTGGCCAGCCTTGAACTAACTAATAGCTAGCGATGACCTTGAACTTCTCATCTCATGGTGTTATATGTGTAAGTTTATGCGGTGCTGGGGATTAAATCCAGGGCTTTGTGCGTGCTAGGCAAACACTCCAACTGAACTGCATCCCAGCAGGAGTGTTTTTATTACATTCATTTGTTGTGTGTGGTCACACCCTTGTCTCAGAGAGGGGGGGGGGCAGAGCCTAAGTTGCCAAATTTATTTCCACATGGTGTAAGGAACCTAGGGTTAGAACTCCGTGGCAATCACCTACACCAGATGAGCCATCTTACCAGCCCTCAGGATCATACTCCCCTAGCTCCCCTCCATCACCCCCTCTTATCACACTTCTGCTGACCTCCTCCATCTTCCCAAGGAGTCCCTCTTCTACTTTTCCCTTTTGGTGACCCAATGAGTTTCCTTAGGGTTGCTAACAGGGACATGGATAAGAGGTTATTTACAGGAGTATGGCATCTTATCAGCAGCTACATTGCTGGAGAAAATGTTAAGCTAGAATCTTGCTATGCAGCCCAGGCTGGCCTCAAACTAGCAATCCTCCTGCCTCAGTCTTCTGAGTGCTGGGATTATAGGGGTGCCATGCTCAGCTAGTTCTGTTGTGGTTTTTGTTGTTTTCTTTTTGTTTTGTTTTGTTTTTGGTTGGTTGGTTGGCTTTTTGGTTTTTTTGAGACAGGGTTTCTTCCTGTAGCCCTGGCTGTCCTGGAACTGGCTTGGTAGACCAGGCTGGCCTCAGTGATCCACCTGTCTCTGATTCCTGAGTGCTGGGATTATAGGCACACGTCGCTACCACCTGGCCTAGTTGTGTTTCTTTAAAATAAATAAATAAATAAATAACCCAGGCATGGTTTGCCTTAAATCACAGCACGCAGGAGCCAGAGGCAGGAGGACCTCTATGAGGTTACATAGCAAGTTCCTGGCCATTCATGGCTACCTAGTTAGACCCTGTGTCAAAATAAAATTATTTATTTATTTTGTAAGCCTAGAAGTCAAAAGACAATTTGTGGGGGTCGGTTTTTTTCTTCGACCATGTGAGTCCTGGGGATCAAACTTGTGCCCAGCTCGAGCCCTATTTCTTGAGAGCAGAATAGGAGCAAGGTAGTTAGTTGGTGGCAGGGATCAGAGAAGCACGAGGGTGACGATCACGGAAAGAGGCTATAGACAGACAGCTTTACAGCCTCCCGGACCACGTGCAAGATGCTCTAGTTATCTTACAGCAGTGCAGTGATCAAACGCGAGCATTGATGCGCCCAGTGTGGGACCTGCACCCTGGAAAAGGGTGTAGCTGCAAAGACGGAAGCTTGGAGAAAAGGGCTGTCGCAGTGTGTCCACGGTCCAAGGTTGGGGCAAAGTCCGAAGATCATGCCTCCAACCGTGACAGCCCTCAATGCCTAGTGGCTCCTGCTCCCGCCTCCTTCCCTCATCACTGCTGGAGACATAATGGTGAGAGACTTGTCCGTACTCCCCACCTATTGGCACCAAATTCCTATTTTGTGGGTGGCCTGGGGTACAACCCACGCAAACATCTCGGACGCAGTCCCCATGTGGCTGTGGTCGTGTGCGCGGTACGCGTGTACATGTGGGGATGCGTTTGCCGGGAGGAACAGAAGCAACCCACAGATGAGTAACAGCGCACACTGCTGCCTCTCCGAGTATTTTTAAACGCTAAAAATACTAGCTAAAAATAGCTTGCAAGCTCCAAACAAGATACTTTCTCTCGGCAGATTCCTGCGCTTCCCTGTTAGGTGAGGGGGCCGAGCATCAGAAACAAACCCCTCTCCCTAGACCTCGGCCTTTAAGCGTTGGCCACGTGGAGGCCAGAGACCACCCCCACACAAGACCACCCCTACCTAACACACAAGACGAGCGTCTTCCTCCCATCCTCTTATAAAAGTTAAATTTGAGGTTCTAGAAGAGATGGAGTTGGGTAAAAGGTAAGGAAGGTCCAGAAATGATTCTTTCCTGGAGCCTAAAGGGCCAATGACCTATTGTACCTTATAAAATGAGCACAGCCTCTCTTGATAATGGGCTAGGTAGGCTAGGTCTAGAGGTGGAGCGGAGCTCAGCCCGGGAGGCGTCCTGGAGTCTATCCTAGCCGGGGCTCCTCGACCCCTGAAGACATGAGGAGGCTGGGCGTCACGAAGACCTAGGTGGACGAAAGTGTGCGCCTATGCATTTTGTCCTGAAAAATAGTGAGCTGTCGCTGGGGTCTCAAAAGGATCTGCAACCCCCCAAGTTAACAACTGCTGCCTGGGCGGAGTCCGCTCCAAGATGACTGACATTTGATCTTAAGGGAGCGTCCCCCAAAGACCCCAAAGATTGTCCGTGGAGTCCAACCCCTGGGCCGGCCAGGGACAGCGCGTCACCGCTTTGCCCCAGCAGGGTTCCCGCGTCTCGGTGGCCCGGGGTCAGCAGCTTTGGGCAGGTCCTGCGACCTCGCCGGAGTCCGCGTGCCGGCTCCTGGGGCGGGGCGGAGGCGGGGTGGGGCGTGGTCCCGAGCCCGGCCCCGCCCCGGCGCTGACGTCGCGCGGCTGGAGGCTCGGCGGGTCAGCCAGTCCGCCGGGGCGCGAGCGCTGGGCCCGGTCGGTTGGCTGCGCGCGGTGGGGAGGTTGAGGCGGAGGAGCGCGCGCTGGGCCCTGCAGTAGCGGTAACTGCCCCGCGTTACCGACGGGGTTCTGTGGGATCTCCGCTGGCTTCGGTGTTCGGGTTGTGGCACGGCGCGGGGACTCCACGTAACCCCTTGTTCAGCCGCGTCGGTTTGGGGGCTTAGCCCACCGCCCGCTCCGCAGCATGCGTACCTCATACACCGTGACCCTGCCCGAGGAACCCCCCGCCGCCCCCTTTCCCGCCCTCGCCAAGGAGCTGCGGCCGCGCTCCCCTCTGTCCCCGTCCCTGCTGCTCTCTACCTTCGTGGGGCTTCTGCTCAACAAAGCCAAGGTACGCGGGCCCTTTTCTGGGACCTCCCACGCCGAAGGTCTGGGGTCCTGCTTGCTCCCGGGATCAACCCCAGACCATCGCGAGTCTCTGAACCCCGGGAAAGATCTTCTTTCCCAGACCTTTCCCCTCTTTTCCGAGGGTCTCCTGGCAAGGGTTGCCCCCCTTTTCCCTGGAAATCGCCGGCTTGCCCCAGACTCCTCCCCTCTTGATATCCAAGCTCCCTAAGGCCCCTGACTGCCTCCCTAGGTGACCCGGGCACCTGGTGGCTCTTGGCCACTTAATTCCAGTCACCTATCATGACAGGTGCAGGCGAGAGTAACCTTGACTAGGGCTGTTGTGTGACTAGGGGGAACGGACAGCACGCTGGACTCGGGGGTGACTCCTCCAAGGCCAAACTCCAGCACGGAAGGTGGATCAAGGGGTTGCCTCTTGTCTCTGTTCCCAAATAGGCTCTCTTCCTGGGGTCAGTTGTCAGGTTGCTTTGACCCTGTGAAGGGCAGAGGTTGTAGACAGGTGAGAGAGCGAGCCCTTTCTCTTCCTGGCCCTCTTCACTTGTGTGGAGTGGACAGTGGATTCCTTGATTGGAGCAGCTCGTGGAGTAATGCTGGGGCTAAGACTGGCCAGTGTCCCTTTGGGAACGAGAAAAGGGGCCTGAGTTTGACAGGTCTTATGTAACCGGCACCAGCTCCCGTGTTGGCAGTGCGTGCCCTGCCCCGTGCCAGGGCTACACCGGGCTCCGTGGTTGCAGCCAGGACACATGGCTGACCCTCACCATGCAGATAAAGCAAAAATGCCTCTCAGCTGGGGTCTCCAGTGTGAAGTCACAATGTCAGTCCCCCGTCCTTACAGGCCCATCCCCAGATGTCAACCCGCATTACCCAGTGACCGGGTATTTGAGCCCCCGCTCCTGCCCTGACAGAGGAGTGCTGTTTACTATGGAAGTGGCATCTGCTCTCTAGAACAGTACTTGCTACTGAGTCAAAGCTAGGTTTGCCGATGGCTGAGTGTAAGGAAGCTCCGGGTCCAAACTTTCTCAACGCTGCACCCGAGTCCCCGCTGGAATCGGTTCCTTGTGCCTTCCTTGGGAGAGGCTGGCTGCACAGGGTTTCTGTCCCACCTCTTCAATCCTAGACTCTCTTTCCCTGCCCGCCCTGAGGTAGGATTGTTTGCCCTGTGAGAAAGGTCACTCCTGGGACATTTTGTTCCTCTCTGGAATGGAAAGTGCTGACTTTCCCTGGAGCTCCTGATTTCCTATTCATGGCAGAAGAATATCGGCCTGGCTTAAAGCAGAGCAGCCCTGCTCCCCCACAGCCCCACCGCCAAGCCCTGTAAGCCCCCCCACACACATTCTACACAGAGCAGTCAGAAGCTGGCAAGTGGAGTCAGGCATGGTGGTGAATGCCTATAATCTCATCACTTGGGAAGCAGAGGCAGAAGGATAGCTTTGAGTTTAAGACCAATCTGGTCTACATGGTGAATTTCCACAGTGAATTTTAGGTCAGCCAGCGCTATATAGTGTGTCTAAGAAAGGAAAAACAAGAACTTGCCAAGTGTTTGGAGGGTCAAGAAATTTTAGATTAAAACATGACTCCCCACACCAAAAAAATTAATCAGAGGGTCTTAATGGTGATTTAGGGGAGCCTCTCCCTTCTTCCCACCACCAAGCCAACAGAAGCGTTGGGGCCCAGAATACTAACCATGGAGGACGCAAGGCACTTCCCACCTTCCGGCTGTCCAGTGAGCCTGAAAACAGAGTGCCCCTGTGGACTGGTGACTCCAGTCTCCCTCTCCCCACCCTCACTAGCGCTGGGATAAGTGCCTCACTGAGAGCCCGCCTTGGTGGACGTGGACATGGTCACCAGTGGTAGGATGCTTTGCATCTCTACAGCCTGTTTAGACCGATGTCGTCTCAGGCACAGGGGGAAAGGACTAGAAAAGAGCTACAAAAACAGGTGTGAGTGGGCAGCATGTGTGGGCACTCCTCAGTGGGTGTCTCCAAGTGGGCAGCATGGAGATTGCAGCCATGCTTTGCTGTTAGGCTCTGGGGGAAGAGGGAGTCTTTTTCCACTTTATCCAGCGCTCTGATAAGATCTTTGTCCGCAGGGACTGTCTCTGTGGTAACCCCCTTATAGGGCCCACCACTGTTGTCAGCAAGGCAGAATTCCCATTTTGCCACTACCCGGGATTGAACCCAGGACCTTACACAAACGCTAGCCAAGCCCAATCAACCACAACACCCAGAGGTGGGATTCGCATTATATTTCGGGCCACTTATGGTTAACAGTACAGGTCAGGGCAGTGGAGGATGCTGCGCCCTACCTGATGCCAGCAGGTGCTCCCTGCATCTGAAGGTTTAAACCGCGTCAGTTCTGGGTGTGCTCTCTCCTCTGCCTCCTAGGGTTGGACCTGACAACTGACCAGGGGAGGGATCCTCTTACTTGTGGGACGGGCCTGGCACTTCTTGAGAAAAGCCCTCCCTCGGCCTGCTCCTCCCTCCCCCCCCCCTTCAAGCTGACAGTCTCCTGGGCTTTGAGCCGCTGACAGCCTCCTAGGCTGTCAGCACACAGCATGAGTAATTTTAGCTGAGTTATTTCAGGCTTCTGTTGTGATCAGGGTTGAGCTGGCCCCACGCATGCCCCAGCCAGTGTTGCTCTAGAGTGGCCTGCTCCGAGGCCTCTTCCTCAGAGGGGGTGGCAGCTTCGCCCACAAACCCACTCACTGTACCTTTAACCCTTGGAGCCTGAAGCTTTCCTGATTCCCAGGCGTGCCCAGGCTTAGCAAAGAGACTGTGACAAATGGCACACAGAGCCTTCAGCCTTGCACCTGCTCTCTCTCCAGCCCCCTCACCAGCCTCCGCAGTAGAGACTAGAGCAGCACCTTCAGCCAGGTGCTTCCTCAGCTCCGCACACGCCAGCAGCAAGTGTTTCCAGCCAGTGGCCTGTTGGGGTGTTGAAACCTGAGGCAGGCAGGGAGGATCCTCCTGCCTTGGCTCAGCCCTTAGACGCTGAGTTCAGCTGGAAGGAATTCCACCTGTCTTTGGCAACTCAGAATGTCAGGCAGCTTGAGCTCCCCCCAACACCCCCGGCTGAAGATCGAAACTCAATTAGGGTGGTTTGTCATTTAACCTTTCTCAACCCCCTTAAAGTGATGATTATGATGGTTCCCTTATATATTGAATGTCTAGTACAAATATAGGTCATGTGAAATAGTACCTGGGTTTCAGATAGGAAACCTCTTTTTGTTGTTTCATATAGTCAGACTAGCCTTTGGGTTCGCCTACAGAGGTAGCCGAGCTGACCTTGAAGTCCTAGTCCTCCTGCCTCAACTTGCCAAGTGCTGGGATTGCAGGCATTCCTCACCCTGCCTAACCTAGACTGTCAATTTCTTACAGCAAGAAATATATATTCTTGGATTTATGGATCTCTAGCCTCTAGTTCTCTTATCTAGTCTCCACTGTAGCAGAGAAAGAATGAGAAGTCAAATGTAGTAGGTCATACCTGTAATCCCAGCACTCATGAGGCTGAGGCAGGAGGATTGCCACAAGTTCACTAGGCTACCCAGTGAGTCCTGAAGAACAGATTGTGTATTGAAAATAGGCATTCTTCCACCCTCTTTTCTTCCAAGACTCATAGACCGAGGTTAAAAAGAGAACACTCTGCTGGGTGGTGGTGGCGCACACCTTTGACCCCAGCACTCGGGAGGCAGAGGCAGAAAGAGCTCTGTGAGTTTGAGGCCAGCCTGGGTTACGGAGTGAGTACAGCTCAGTCTACACAGAGGAACCCAGTCTGAAGGAAAAGGGGACAAGAACACTGCAGGGCGAGGGGCGGCTGCTGAGTGAGAGCTGCACAGCTGCGCAGAGCCGGGCGCTGCGCCTCCTCATATGTCACGTATTCTTTGCTTACAGAATTCGAAGAGTGCCCAGGGTCTGGCTGGTCTTCGAAACCTTGGGAACACAGTAAGTTCCTCCCAACTCACTTCCTTCCAGCAGAGTGGAGGCCATCCCCTCTTCTCCTGACTGGGGTGATCCAGTAGAGTCCCCCGGCCCCAGCTATCTGCCTATCCTAGAGGGCGATCAGCACCTGCCCTTCCTGGCCGCGCCAGTGAATCGCTGGGCTCTGCCTCACCCGCCCCCAGCAGGAAGTATTGCTAAAAGGAAGTTGCCCCTGTCATTGCCAGCTTGCTTCTCTCCTGGACCTTCCTCCTGGTTCTCCCATCATTTCCCACCCGCTGCTGACCAATGTGCCCACACCCTTTTGTACACCTCAGTAGGAAATAACCAATTATATGGCCTTTCCCCATTGTGGGGACTTGCCTCACTCCTCCCTGCCTTCCTTCTCTTGGGAAAGAGGAACCTGGCGCTGTGAGGGAGTTCACCTTGGGGTAGATGAAACAGAGCCTTTAGATGCAAGTAACAGAGGTGCCGGGTAAAGGTCTTAACTCCATCCCTGTGTTAGTCAGCTTTCTGTCTCTCGGGTAGATACATGAGATAAATCAACTTAAAATGACAGTAAGTTTGTTGGGCTGTTTTAGTTCATGGCTGACTTAATGACTTTGCTTTGGGCTTGTGACAAGATAGTACATGTGCAGCAAACA
Organism: Ondatra zibethicus; assembly: GCA_004026605.1. Classification (NCBI taxonomy): domain Eukaryota; kingdom Metazoa; phylum Chordata; class Mammalia; order Rodentia; family Cricetidae; genus Ondatra; species Ondatra zibethicus. Next base: position 242,620 of record PVIU01000801.1, read on the forward strand.
AAACCATTCCCCTCATGACCAGAATGCAAAAGACAGAGAGGGAAGAGATTGGGGTCCTTCAGGGGCAAACCCCCCAATACCTGAAGGCCTCCCACTGGGCCCCATCGCTTCAAGTTGCTACCACATCCCAACAGTGCATTGACTGGGAATCCATGGCTTGTGGGAAGCTTAGAGCTGTGCACACCCACTAATTGTCCAGGTCATCTCTTTTAGTGCTTCATGAACTCAATTCTTCAGTGCCTGAGCAACACCCGAGAGTTGAGAGATTACTGCCTTCAAAGGCTATACATGCGGGACCTCGGCCACACCAGCAGCGCACACACAGCCCTCATGGAAGGTGAGGAGCCCCATGTGGGTGTGGCCCTGCTTCCATTCCCAGCTCTGTTGTACCAGGCTGGATTGATGGTTGTGTTTTGGATACACTCCACCCCTCTTATTTTTCTTTCTTTGCCTGTTGATCGTTGGGATGCGGTCCAGGATCTGTTGTTTGAGACACAGCCTTACTGTGTAAACTGGTTGGACCCAAGCTCATGGTTCTCCTGCTTCAGTCCCCCAAGTGTTGGGGTTATTCCATGCCTGACTCCAGTTTCAGGGTCCTATCTTGTTTGTTCATTGGTTGGTTGATCCACGGTTTGCTTGGATGGCTGTCTTGGTTTTTTTTGAGACAAGGTCTCAGGTAGCCCAAGTTGGCCTTGAACTCCTGGTTCTCCTGTCTTAACTTGGGGTCACAGGTGTGTGGTACCACACCCAGCTCAAGAGCTCACCTGGGCCTAGAGAATTGGCTCAGCAGTTAAAAGTGTTTACTGCTCTTAAGGAGGACCAGAGGACCAGAGTTTGGTTCCCAGAGGCCTTGTCAGGAAGCTTACAACAACCTTCAACTCTAGTTCCAAGGTCCCCAGCACTCTCTTATAGAATCCTTGGTACTCACAAGCTTGCACACATCAACCCCCCCACGCACACACACAGTTTAAAGTAAAATCACTTTCTTAAAAAGAAAATATCTCACCTGTCCTCCACCCTCTCTCTGATCACTCCTTCTAACAGAGTTTGCAAAACTAATCCAGACCATATGGACATCATCCCCCAATGATGTGGTGAGCCCGTCTGAGTTCAAGACCCAGATTCAGAGATATGCACCGCGCTTTGTCGGCTATAAGTAAGGGCCTCAAATGCATGCCCTCCCCCAGGGGGCTGGTAGCACCAGCAGGGTGCTGGCAGATGCTGCTCACTCACTTTCTCTGGGTTCAGTCAGCAGGATGCTCAGGAGTTCCTTCGCTTCCTCCTGGATGGGCTCCACAATGAGGTGAACCGGGTGACGGTGAGGCCCAAGCCCAGCCCTGAGAACCTTGATCACCTCCCGTAAGTAAGAGGAGAATGCTGCTGGAGGGGAAGTCTTTGTGAACTTGAAATTTGCACCTACTTCTTTGAGAGCAGTGATCTGGGGAGAATCAGATTTGCTTCATTACTGCTTTAAACATGAGCTTTTTTATTTTGGTGATGGTAGTGTGTGTGTCTGTTACTGGGGATTGGACCTAGGGCCTTGGACATACGTGACAGGCAAGCGCTCTGCCACGTTAAAGGTTAGAAGGTTGAAGCCAGGCATGGTGGTGCACTCCTGTAATCCGAGGTTTCATAGGCTGAGGTAGGAAGGATTATGAATTTGAGACTAGCCTGGGTTAATCCTGTCTCAAGAAAAACCATGGCTTGGGAGGTACAGCTCAGTGGGTTGTGTAAAGAACACAAGCAAGGTCCAGGATTCCATGCCTAGCACCACAAAAAAAAAATACATATAAATACATAAAGATTCTAGTCGATAGCCCCTTGCCTACCGGGGTCTGACACAGCTGTCTTCCTGTCTGTGGTTCCTAGTGATGATGAAAAGGGACGGCAGATGTGGAGGAAGTATCTAGAGAGGGAAGACAGTCGGATTGGGGGTAAGTACACAGACAAGAAAATACCTCTATCTCTTCTTCCCTACTTTTACTTAAGAAGCTCCGAGGATTGTTTTCCCAGGGAACCCTGTTTCTGTCTGTGGCTCTTAAAACTAAGGCAAGAGCAGAGAGAAAAGGAAGACAAGCCCTCAATATGTTGAGCATGCCCTGGCTTTCTCTTCCCCAGATCTCTTCGTTGGGCAGCTAAAGAGCTCCCTGACATGTACTGACTGTGGTTACTGCTCTACAGTCTTCGATCCATTCTGGGACCTCTCGTTGCCCATTGCAAAGGTATGCCCCTACTGTAGCCCCAGCGTCAGCCTCCCTCGGGCTTTACAAGGTTGTGCGCAGCTGACCTGGACTTTTTTTCTCTCCAGAGAAGTTATCCTGAGGTGACATTAATGGATTGCATGAGGCTCTTCACCAAAGAGGATGTGCTGGATGGGGACGAAAAGCCAGTAAGTCAGCTCCTCAGTGACAGAGAAGCCATCCCCAGTGCCTTGCTGGGGAAGGGTCACCCGGGTCTAGCCCCTTTCGTCTTGTCTTTCAGACATGCTGCCGCTGCCGAGCCAGAAAACGATGTATAAAGAAGTTCTCTGTGCAGAGGTTCCCAAAGATCTTGGTGCTCCGTATCCTTACCCCAGGGTGGGACCTGACCTTTTGATGTGACTAATGACAAGGGACCAAAGGGGAGGGGAGCTGAGTAGGGAAAAAACAGCATAGACTTCTTTGTCTGCCTTCCTGCTCCCGAGCAGAGCCGCTTCACCAAGGACTCTCTTCGGGCTTTTTGTCCTTGACTCGCGACAATCACAGACCTGAAGAGGTTCTCAGAATCCAGGATACGAACCAGCAAGCTCACAACATTTGTGAATTTTCCACTAAGAGACCTGGACTTGAGAGAATTTGCTTCAGAAAACACCAGTGAGTATACTTCATCAGGAGGAAGCCTGAGATGCCAGCAGGGAAAACTGGGAAGTAAGGAGCCCTTGAGAAAGGTCAGCAGGTAAAGGTGCTGGCCTGAGATCAGCCCCCAAAACTTACCCAGAAGGAGAGAATTGACTATTGGCTCCTTCAAGTTTTCCCTCTGACCTACATATACACACACACACACACAGGGTAACTAAAATTAACTTTTAACTTTTTAAGTAGAAACTATGGTTTCTTTAAGGGCCAAAAAACAAAAAAAAAAAAATAGGGAAATAAAAGAGAGGAAGGGAAGGCCATGTGGCAGGAATACCTCCAGGACTTGACACCTGTGTCTCCTCCTCAGACCACGCTGTTTACAACCTTTATGCTGTGTCCAATCACTCCGGAACCACCATGGGAGGCCATTATACAGCCTACTGCCGAAGTCCAGGAACGGGCGAATGGCACACTTTCAATGACTCCAGGTGAGAGCGGGGGTTGAGACAGGGCTCTTAGACAACAGACCACCTCATACGACAAAGTCGAGGCCAAACATCATACACACAAGTCTGCGCTGCCCTTTCTGGGCTGTCAAAAATGGGCATGGTGGCTTACAACTGTAGCCAAGCATCTGAGAGGTAAAGGCAAGATGATCAGGAGTTCAAAGTCATCCTCAGCTGCATTACAAGCTTGAAGTCAGCCTGGGTTATGTGAGACCCTGTCTCAAAAAAAGAGGGTGGAGCTGAAGAAATAGCTCAGTGGTTAAGAGTGCGTACAGCTGTTGCTGAGGACAGGAGTTCATTGCGTTGGCTACCATGGGCACCTGCACTCTGTGCAAGTACTCAACACACATACCGCATATGCATATTTTAAAATAATAAAAAATCTTGACAAAAAAAAACCTCCAAGGACAGAGGCAGAGCTTATGTTGGCATAGAGAAGCTGGCGCCACTCAGCTCTGTGTCCCTGTGGCCTTCCTTGACAGGCTCTGACTTTTACCTGGTCTCTCCACAGTGTCACACCCATGTCCTCCAGCCAAGTGCGCACCAGCGACGCCTATTTGCTCTTTTATGAACTGGCCAGTCCACCCTCCCGTATGTAGCATTGCGGAGCTACATCCCTTCCCTCTTCCCTGTGGCGGCCCCACGTCCTAAGTTTTTTAAAAATTCAGAAAAAAAAAACACCACAAAAAACAACAAAATCCTGACAAGTAAGAGAAAAATAAAGTAAAATAAAGCTGCCGAGCAGAAGTTGGTACGGCCTGGTTGGGGTCTGGAGCAAGGAGCCCCGTGCCCCTGAGCCATAGCGCGTCAGGGAAAACGGACTGATGCAGAGGCGACAGCAGTGTTCCTCAGCTCCTCGGCTTCTCTTGTTTGCATTTTTAAGTTTGTGGTTTTTTTTCCTGTGTGTAATAAACAACAGCAGTCTGTGGGGAGAAGATCCTCAAGCCACCTGCTGCCCTCTCCTGCCCCACACCTTCTGGGAGGACAGCGCCCTCTGGAGCCTGCTGGGAGCATCGCTGCTGAATGGAGTTAGGGAGGAGCCTGCGCTGAGTGCCCCCCTGGACCTGCTCACCAGCCCAGAAAGGAAACACCCATGAGCCAAGAGCCCTCTTAACGCTGCTAAGTCCAGGGGTACAGATGAGGGGGACATCTTTGAAAAAAGCTGGTTTGGGTTTTCAAAAGCCCGACTTTTTTTAAAAAAAAAAAAATTAACTGTACCGAACATGTTCCGACTGGAGATGCCGTCCTTCACACCTCTTCACTGGCCAGCTGGGACATTGGGCTGGCCCTCTCTTTTTGTTTTTTGTTGGGTTTTGGCTTGGGGGGGATTGGGTTTTTTTCTTTCTTTTTTTTTTTCCTTCTCCAAATGTAACTTCCCTAATGCTAGCCCCCTGTGGTGTTAGGTGAGTGTCAGCCAGACCCAAGCATAGTCACAGTAGACCTGGGATCTAAGTAAGTTTTCTGTTTCAAAGTGTTTTTTTTTCTTTTTCTTTTTTTTTTATGTTTTGGATGGAATCTAGTTGCCTCCAAGATTTGTGCCTTATAACATTTGGGGACCAGGGGGTAATTTCCCCTTCCTGAGATATCCCTCAGCTGTTTCCCTTTATCCCAGTGCCATGTTGAAAGACTCTTGGGGAAATAAGGTGCTGCCTTTAGCCCCCGGCTTGTTGTGCATTGCAGTGAGGTTAAGAGGGAAATGGGTAAAGGATATTTCTTCAGATAGTGTATCTAGCTCTTCCTGCTGTCCACTCACCTGCCCCTGGTCTACTCCCCAGCTGCTGGAAGGACAGCGCAGCCCCCTTGTCCCTAGGGCTTTGCCTTTAATTTATTCTCCTCTTGATGCCCCGTCCCAAGCTTCCTGCCACCTGTCCCTTTCTCAGAGTCTCCTGGACAAAGGCCCTCTGGACTGAGCTGCTCAGGGACACCCATGCCACCCCTAACCCCTCTGGCATCAGTCTTTGGTTCTGCCCTAGGAGCTAAAGCCTGGATGTCTGGGGCTGTCTTGGAGGATTCTTTCCCGTGGACTTGACTGGCCCTCAGGCATTAGGCAAAACTCCACGCTGTCCCAAGAGCCAAGCTGTTCAGCACTAAGGTGTTTCGCACCCACCCACAGGTGGGCCCGGATGATGCCCTCAGAACCTGGAGTGCTTGAGTATTCCCAGGATGAGGCACCTGAGAAAGACACCCTGAGTTTACCTGGCCTGATACCCTTCTCTAGGGAAGACTGTGAACCTGAGCCCAAGGGCTGGTATACACTTGTTTACTATGTAAGCAAGAGGCGAATGTCTGTTGTACAGTGGAGCCTTGTACAGAATAAATAGTAGCTTTGAGAAAGAAGCTGCCGGTATAACGGTCTTGATTTGGGAGGGGCTTAAGTCTGGGATGTACTCCAGCTTAGTGAGGGCCACACAGTTCACCACTTCTGCTGGCCTCTGAACACTGCATTCTAGAAACTTAACATACCTTAAACTTTTCCTTTTTTTTTTTTTTTTTTTGAGACAGGGTTTCTCCGTGTAGCCCTGGCCATCCTGGAACTCGCTCTGTAAACCAGGCTGGCCTCAAACTCAAGAGTTTCGCCTGCTTCTGCCTCCCGAGTGCTGGGATTAAAGGCGTGCGCCTTCACTGCCCAGCATTAGATTCTTTTTTTGTTCTTTAAATAGTATGTGTTTCAGATTTTATATTCTACATATGGATTCCCAGATTGAGTTTGTCCTTGTGTTTATATGTATTTTCTCCTTTTGGCCAAAATGTTTATGAGCTATAGCATACTTCCAAAGACATAATCCTATAGGGCATTGTCTAAACCCCTGGGAGAACTGACTTATCTGGTGGTGACTCTTTTTAAGATGTTTTTACATTTACTGGGAGAGGGGTGCACGTGTTTACCTGTGGAGGTCAGAGGACAACATGCAAGAGTCAGTTCTCTCCCTCTACCATGCGGGTCCAGGGTCAGAACAGACCATCAGGCTTTGGAACAGGTGCTTTTACTTGCTAACCCCCTTTTAAAATACAGGCTCTCTGCAGCCCAGACTGTTCTTGAACTCAGCAACCCTCCTGCTCTAACCTACACGGTATCGAGATTACAGGTCTGAGCCACCACACACCGCTCACATTTCTGTAAGAGAACTGATCTGTGTAGGCCAGATCTCAGCTGCAGATGCTGGACACAGTGTCGCTTACCTTAGAGCAAACTGATGAGTAGAGCCCTCCATTTCCCATTAAAACTTAGAAATTGGGCCTGGAGAGATGACTCAGAAGTTAAGAACTGTTGCAAGAGGGCGCACGGGCTTGCTTTTGGTCCCAGCGGCCACCCGGCTCCCGCCGCCCGGTGCCTGGCTAGCTTATACCCAAAATAATTACACGGAAACTATATTCATTGAAATACTGCCTGGCCCATTAGCTCTAGCCTCTTATTGGCTAACTCTCACATATTTGTTTAACCCATTTCTAATAATCTGTGTGTCACCACGAGTTGTGGCTTACCGGGAAAGATTCAGCATCTGTGACCTGGGAGCTTCATGGCTCTCTCTGACTCTGTCCCCTTCCCAGTATCCTGTTCTTTTCCCTGTCTATCTAAGTCCTGCCCTATCAAAAGGCCAAGGCAGTTTCGTTATTAACCAATAAGAGCAACCCAAATACAGAAGGACCCTCCTACAAAGAACACTGGCTGCTTGCTCTTCCTGAGTTCAATTCCCAGCAACCACATGTTGCTCGCAACCATCTGTATTGAGATCTGGCGCCCTCTTCTGGCATTCAGGCACACATGCAGGCAAAACACTGCATACATTAAAAAAAAAACTTAGAAATAACTGCCCCCCCCATGTTAAAGGCTTTAGCCCATTATGATCATGGTCGGAAGCATAGAGACAGACAAGGTACTGGAGAGGTAGCTGAGAGTTCTACACCCCAATCCACAGAGAGGGAAGAAAGAGTGACACTGGGGCCTGGCTTGAGCATCTGAGACCTCACATCCACTCCCAGTGACACACTTCCTCCAACAAAGTCACACTTAGTCCAACAGGGCCACACCTCCTAATAGTGCCACTCCCTATGGGCCTATGGGGGCCATTTTCATTCAAACCACCAGATCCCCTAAGGAGGTTTGACTTTTGGTTTGTTTTAGGGTGTTGGAGATTAAATGCAAGGCCTGTGCATGTTATATATAAGCTTCTGTTTCAAAAAAGAGAAGAGGGCCTGGAGAGATGGCTCATTGACTAAAGATACCAGCTACACTTCCAGAGGACCCTAGTTCAATTCCTAGCAAGCACAAATCACTGGAGAGTCCTAGAGAATCTGATGCTCTCTTCTGACCTCTGGAGGAACTATATGCGCATGGTGCACATACATGCATTCAGGCAAAACACCCATACACATTAAAAAACCAAGCATGGTAGTGCACCCCTTTAATCCCAGCACTTGAGAGACAGAGGCGAGTGGATCTCTGAGTTTGAGGTCAGACTGGTCCATAAGTGAACTCCAGAATAGTCAAAGCTACATAGTAAGACCCTGTCAAAAAACAAACAAAAAGGGGTACGAGCTCTCTAGGGCACACAGTGACATTGTCTGTTGGGGGTGGGATGGGATCATCATTTCTTCAGCTGATCTTAGAACTGAAGTTTCTCCCACTCCCATAAGCTTATAATGTTCCATCAGGATTCCTCTTCCTGGCTACCTTCAGTGCTCTAGACACTTCGGGAGAATAAAGTCTATCTAACCATCCTTGCTGTGGCACAAGCACCTGCGGTCACCTGGGGCCTGTGCTACAGTGTGACCCACCTCATGAAGGAAGACAGCTTATTTAGTTGGTTGGTTGGTTGGTTGGTTGGTCCGTTGGTTGGTTAGGGTTTGGTTTTGGTTTTGGTTTTCCAGACAGGGTTTCTCTGTGTAGCCCTGGCTGTAATGAAACTTGCTCTGTGGACCAGGCTGACCTTGAACTCACAGAGATCCAGCTGCCTCTACCTCCTGAATGCTGGGAATAATGGGAATAAAGGCGTGGACCACCAGTCCCAGCTCAGAAGACAGCTTTTTAATCTGGGAATTTCACAACAGTAGGGAAGAAAGATTTAACTTTTATTCTGAGACAAGATCTCATATAGTCCAAGTGGCCTTTGAGCTGCCTAAGGCCTAGGATGAGCTAAGTTTGCTCCTCCAGCTTCGACTTCTACAGGAGCTGAGATTCCATTACAGTCCTGTGTGCCTTCACCATCCCATTTTAGCTGATAATGGGAATTGAACCCAGGGCTTCTGGTATACTAGGCTGGAGCTTTACCCCCCAACCCAAACCACACCAGCAACATAAGAAAGATTTGAATAAACCTTTGTGGCCTCTCTCTGAGGGACTTGGACTTCCCTGTCCACCCCAGGAGTGGCAGGACCCAGGACAAGATGTCTAAAAGCTGATGGCGCTGGGCAGTGGTGGCACACGCCTTTAATCCCAGCACTTGGGAGGCAGAGGCAGGCAGATCTCTGTGAGTTCAAGGCCAGCCTGGTCTACAAGAGCTAGTTCCGGAACAGGAACCAAAGCTACAGTGAAACCTTGTCTCAAAAAAAAAACCCAAAAAAAATATTCAGGGGGCTAGAGAGATGGCTCAGAGGTTAAGAGCACTGGCTGCTTTTCCAGAGGTCCTGAGTTCAATTCCCAGCACCCACATGGTGGCTCACAACCATCTGTAATGAGATCTGGCGCCCTCCTCTGGCGTGTGGGCATACATGGAGACAGAATGTTGTATACATAATAAATAAATCTTAAAAAAAAAAAAAGCTGATGGCTTCTCCCAGTCAGTCATGGGTAAACAATGTCTTCTTCTAAATAGAAAGTGGCTCGCAGCCAAGTGATGGTGCCTGGTTTTTCAGGGGTGGTAGAAGCTGCCCTGTGCATTCTCTTTTCCAGAGCACAGACCGTAACAAAGTAGGGACTCAAGTCCAGCCCTTGCCCTTGCTCCCAGCTTTCCTTTCTCTGCTTAGCCTGTGGTGCTATCTCATCCCCATGGCAACGGTCCCTAGGACTTCACCAAACCCCAAACACAAGCAGGTCTGCCGGTGCATTTCTTTGCGATCTGCTTCGCCTCCTAGCAACTTGGATTATTTTGCCCATTTTCCTGCAGGCCCTGGCTGAGAGGAGGTGCTACCTCTGCCATTGCTTTTGTGACTTTGAACAAGATCCCCCCCCCCCTTTGTAGATCTCCAGCCTCGTAGGAGCTGAAGGCCTCTGCTCAGGGATTTTCACGCTAACTCACTTTTTCTCCAAATATACACTTGAATTGGGACTTAACACACCCAAGGGTCCCTGGTCCAGTTTACAGGTTGTTTGTTTTACATTTACCTATTGTAGGAGGACAGCATGCATACACCGTGGCATATGCACGGAACTTTCGAGATTCAGTTCTCCTATCATGTCAGTTTCGGGGATCAAATTCAAGGCTTTGCCACAAGGGTCCATACTGAAACAAATAACAAGGAAATCCAGGGACAGACCTGTTGGTGCTAGCCATCACTCCAGCCTCTGGGTTCATTTTTGATTGCTCAGTCTCAGCCCGATTGATATTTTATGGATCTTTAGGGTTGGGAACTTAGTGGCCACCTGTCATTTTGACAGGGTACAGAGAGCTCAACAAGACCTGTCAAAGACCTGGCTGCAGCAGAAGCAAGATGGAGCTCACCTAGCCTTTTGGTTGAATCGGTGACAGCCTTCGGCAGGCCTCACAGCAGAATTTTTCTCCCTTATTAGGAAGTGAACCGAACAGCCATGTACCATGCACATGTGCCCAGTGGCAAAGCCAGCATGAGCTAGCTGAGCCCTGCTAGGGTCTGTTTGAGCTGGACACGCCCAAGGATCCCTACCCTTCAACTCTCATGGGCACAAACAACCACCTGTGTGGGTTGCCAAGGGCAGGAGGAAGTGGCTGGCAACCATAGCTCAAGATGACTTAACCTCCCTGAGCCCAGTTTCCTCATCGAGAAACTGATTATGATAATACCAACTCAGAGCTATAAGACTGTTTAGAAAAAAAAATGTGGTGCACAGTAGGTACTTGAATGAGGGGGTAATCTTTTTGTCATTGCTATGACCAAATACCTGACAGGAAGCAACTTATAGTCAGAGAGCTATGCAGAGAGTACCCAAAAGCTCTCACTATACAAAGCCTGCAGACTGAGTTCAGTCCCCACAGTAGAAAGAGTTAGTTCCTGGACCTCCAAGCTCACACCTGTGTGTATGTGTGTGCAGAAACACACGTCTTCTATTAGATAATATTAGTACATAATTACGCATTATTAGATGATAATGCAGTCTTCTGTTAGAACTGGGCTGGCAAGACAGCTCAGCAAGTCAAGGCCCTTGCCACCAAAGACTGGCAACTTAAATTCAACCCCTGGAATCCACATGGTAGAAGGAGAGACTCGCTCTTGGCCTCCATAGCCCTCAGCACACATGTGGTACAGGCATACACACACAAAGTCATAAATAAAAATTGACCTTGGGAGGAAAAAAAGATCATGCCTCAAAAAAAAAGGGGGTTGCCAAGAAAGAGGATGCAGTGGCTGAGAAAGAAGCCTCCTTAATAGACTACATGGGCTGCCCTCGAGACCTCGGAGAGGATTTTCTAAGATGACGGTCTTCATGCATCTGGTGTCAATGTTGTCCCCAACCCAGGCTCCAGACAGGTCTGTGGGTGCCTTTGGGAAGCCCCTGGTTCACACTGGCCATGTCATCTTATCCATCCACATTAATCTATAGAATAAAAAAACAAGTCATTGAGCCTCTGTGTAGGGACAAGTTCTGACTTCCAGAAGATTCACGTCTCTAAGTAGTGGGGGTTCACTCAGAGGCAGCTGAGACACGGCTCATCCCTGGTGGCTGTCCCAAGGACAAGTGCTGGGCCCTGTATACCGAGGGTTCCACTGCGCTGCCTTTTACTCCCACCGAGTCATGACTGATAAATCCTACCCAATCTGAACTGGGGATAGGCAGGAGGAGGAGACTCTGAGCCCCACTTTGAAACTGCTCCTGCTAAGTCATGTGTTACTAAGACGAGGGTAACCAGCACCATCAGCCCACTTCATCCCCAGCCAGGCCTATTGCCGCAACCTTTAGTGAATGGCCACACCGCGGGGCTCGCCCCCAAACTTACCATCTGCAGAGCCCAGTGCAGGCCAGTCCGTAGGTTCTGATCCAGTCTCTCTGTCTCTCCCTTTCTCTCTCCTCTCTCTCTCTCTCTCTCTCTCTCTCTCTCTCTTTCTCTCTCTCTCCTCTCTCTCTCTCTCTCTCTCTCTCTCTCTCTCTCTCTCTCTCTCAATAGGGTTTCACTATATAGCTCTGGCTGTCCTGGAACTCACTGTGTAGACCAGGCTTGTTCCAAACTCACAGAGATCCGCCTGCTTCTGCCCCCTCAAGTGCTGGGATTACATGTGTGAGCCACCATACTTGGCTATTACAAACACTTTGCATGGCTAGGAATACTGCTCAGTGTGGTCCAACCAGAATGGGCCAAGACTTGTGGCCAAAGATACCTATCATAGCCTCCTCAAGACTCTCGCCCCTGCAGCTACCTAAGCTGGCCTTCCCTGAAGACCAGGACTGCTGAACTCTCCGTTCAGAGTCCAGTCCGGGAAGAGGCTTGAGGCCTGGACAGAAGTAGCCAAGCCTCTGAGAGGGCATTGGAGAAAAGCTGCCTTCCTGCCTGCAGAGCCAGCTGTCTTAGGCTCACAGCTCAGTCGGCCCCTTCCACTCTCCTAACGCGGCATGGCCCCCTCTAGAGGACAGTTGTAAACATACAGAACACATGCTTCGTTTTAACACATCTCTATCTTCAGCTATGTGACTTCTCAGAGCCTTAACAGTGGCTTTTGAAAATGGTTATGGTCCCTCAATAAGTTATGCCCAAAATGAGAGAAAACAATATGTCAGACATCTTGTCCAGGGCCTAAAACATTACAGACATTCTACAAGTTGTAGCCAGGAACACAGAGTTGTTTCTAGACTCAGCCTGGCCCAGCCCTATGATGAAACAAGACAGCTGGGCAGGCCCTTGGCTCTCGCACTAGAACAGCTGCGCAAGGCAGGGATGGGACACTCGGTTGTAGTGAATGCCTTCTACCTCATGACAGCAACCTAGACCAACAGCCTGACTCCACAACTCAACCTGCTCACGATGTCAGGCACCCTCCCCCACCCTGTCCTTCCTCCTGCAGCTTGGGGACCCAGATATGGGGAGCCAACCTCTCAATCTCATGCCCTGCTGTCTGTGCAATGGCTTCTCCCCTCATTCTTGTAACACAGACAATGGATAAAGCAGGGTCCTTTCCCAACCAGGTATGAAAACACACTCCTAACAGCAAGGAGACGGAGGCAAAAGGATGGATCCAAGTTTGAGGCTAGCTTCAACATAGAGAGACCCTATCTTGAAACAAAATAATAACAATAGAATAACAAAAATACAGAGTTGGAGCAGGAGCTCTGTTGGTCGAGGGCTGACCCAGCGTGAGTGAAGGTTCAATCCCAACACCATGTGGGTGCACACACAGCACCGGGGAACAGAGGCAGGAGACTCAGGAGCTCCAGGTCTTTTTGAGGAAATGGCTTAGTAGGGAAAGCCCTTGCCACTCATGGAAAGGCTGTGAATGCCAGTCAGGCATGGTAGCCCTGTCTGTGGTCCCTGGAGTAGGCTGGCTGGATAAGCAGAATCCAGCAAGCTCTGGGTTCATGTGAGAGACATTGCTTCAATATCATATGTGTGTGTGCATGTGTGTGTGTGAGATCAAGGAAGACACATCAGCTTCTAGCCCCCATACACACAAGCATGAGCAAAACACCCTCATCTCACACACACACATACACACAGACACACACAGAGAGAGAGAGAGAGAGAGAGAGATACCAGAAAAATGTTCACAGTCATCCTTGCCTACATAGTTTGAAGCCAACGCAGGCAATATGAGACCACCTCACACACACACACACACACACACACACACACACACACACACAAAGCCGGCCAGGTGGTAGTGGCGCATGCCTTTAGTTCCAGCCCTCAAGGCGGCGGAGAGAGGCAGAGGCAGCCAGATCTCTGTAAGTTTGAAGCCAGCCTGGTCTACAGGGAGAGTTCCAGGACAGCCAGGACTATAAAGAGAAACCCTGTCTTGAAAACAAAAACAAAAAGCCAGGGTGGAGGAGTGTCTTCTTCCAAAGGTCCAGAGTTAGTCAGTAACTTTGCCACTCTGATGGGGCAAAGTAGTGAGCCGCTGGCTCTGTCTGTGACCCTTAGAAGACTGCCCGCCTCTACCCCAGCACTCGCTCCCTGTCTCTGTCTCTCTTCACCTGAGGCTCCAATGCCCACACTGCAGTAATGCCCTCTGACCTCCAATTCCCCAGGAGCTCCCTCGATACCTTGGGGTGGGGGCGTGGTGACTGACCTAGTCACATCCCACAGAATACCTCCTTCTCTGTTGGTGCTCACAGCCACAGCCTGTGCCTTTAAGGACTGCTGCTGGGTGCCAGGGTCTTGACCTCAGCATCCTCAGCTGAGTTGGATTAAGGACCATTCCGTGCCTTCTGTGAATTCCTTCTCGCTTCACTTCCCTCCCCCACATGGAGACAGAGTAGCCTGGAGCCCCAACTATTCTGCCGAAGGCAGGCAGAGAACTGGTCTCTCCTCATAGCCTTGTTCCTTAGTAAAGGTTGCATCTTTGATAGGTGGCTAGTGACCTCGGAGTGGACCCTCAGGGGTCTTGGGCTGTCACAGGATCTCCAAAAGCCATGCAGAATCTTGAGCCATGAAGGACTATTCCGAAGTCATCCTCTATCCAGCGGCAACTGAGCTGAGCAAGGTAAGGCCCACGTGGAATCCACCTCCCAAGATCCCAGTCCCCAGTTAACTTGCCTGTCTCAGCCCATAAGCCTCTATCTTCCATTCCAGACAGAGTTCTGCAATCCTGCTTTCGATCCTGAAGCAGGGCCTTCTTGCCCTCCACCAGCCTTACAGAAAGATGCCAGCAGCAGCCTCAAAGCTCCTTGGCGTGGTAACCATCTCAGGGGTTGCTCAGGCACAGGAGAAAGTCCAGGAACTAAGGTGAGAGGGTCATCCCAGGCAGGGGTGCCTCTAAAAAGCCCACTGTGTCCTCCCTGCAGCCCAGCATCTCCAAGGGCTACAACCAGACTGCCATTTCTCCTGGCTCTGTATCCTGCTGCTCAGTGGCCTGCTGCTCCTGCTGTTGGGGCTACTGGTGACTGTCATCCTGACTCGTAAGTGCTTGGGAGGATTTTACACGGAGAGTCCGTGAACTATTCCCCAGGGACCTGATCCTCTAAATGACACTCCTCCATCCTCCTGCCCCCAGAGTTGCAGGCTACATCCCTCTCTAGGACAACTGAGAGCCCACTGCCCACCCAAGGCCTCGCCCCCAAGGGTAGCATTCCTAGTACCAGTCCTAACACCAACACCAACACCACCTCTCCAGCAACCACAGGGCAGCAGGAGGCAGCCCTGAGCCCTACACACCAGACCAGTGAGTTCTAAGGGTGCTCCGTGGAGAATGCCCAAGGTGGTAGTGGGGAGGAAAAGCCTGGAAGAGGAACCTTGGGAGTGAGGGGGAAGATCTCTCTTCTGTTGACCTCTGAACTCTAACCTCCACTCCCTGCAGCCTGCGGAGGCCTCCTTCCTGGTCCAAGGGGTTTCTTCAGCAGCCCCAACTACCCAGATCTTTACCCACCCCACAGTCACTGTGTCTGGCATATCCAGGTAGCCACAGGCCAGACAATACAGCTCAAGATTCAAGCCCTCAGCATAGAAGGTGTGCTCGCCTGTCTTTTTGATCGCTTGGAAATTACCCCAGAGCCTTCAGGCCCTCTCCTCAGGTGGGTCCCTCTGTGTCCAGGGGATCCCACTTGTCTGAAAGTGGAGAAACTGGGAGTGGAAGCAAAAAAAATCTTGACAAGAAGGAAATTAACAGAACTGACCTCTGACTCCTCCCCTGCCAGCACCTTGTTGCTGTGTGGCCTAGGGAAGGTCACCTCCCTCTCTGATCCATTTCTTTTTTTTTGTGGGGGGGTGGGGGCAGTTTCCAGACAAGATTTCCTTGTGCAACAGTTCTGGCTGTCCTGGAACTCACTCCGTAGACCAGGCTGCCCTTGAATTCACTGAGATTCGCCTGCCTCTGCCTCCCAAGTGCTGGGATTAAAGGCGTGCGCCACCACCGCTGGGTTCTGGTCCGTTTCTTGTCTGAGGTCAGAGCCTCCATCGCCCCCAACCTGGCTCTTTTACAGGGTGTGTGGTAAAACGCCTCCAGCCACACTAAACACCAATACCAGCCACCTCCGTGTGTCCTTCGTCTCTGATGCTGATGTGGAAGGGTCTGGTTTCCAGGCCTGGTACCAAGCTGTGGCCCCCGGGCACTGTGAGTGACTTCCCATCATGTCCCCAGCTGCCACCCCTTCAGCTACTCCCGACACAGCAAAGGGGATGGAAACTCTGGGGGATTCTGACTCCAGATGATTCGTGCCCTTCTCCAGGGAGCTGTGCCCACACTGAGTTCCGCTGTGACCTGCTCCTCTGCCTGACGCATGACTTAGTATGTGATGGTATTACCAACTGTGCCGACGGTAGTGACGAGGCCAACTGCAGTGCCAAGATCTTGGGTACGGGCCCAGCTAGGGACAGGGCAGGCACATCTTCAGGCTTCTGTCCCAGGCTGGGCTCCCCTGCTCTGACCCAGAATTTTCTTGCCTGGCTACTCATGAGCCATTTGACTTCTCTCCAGGGTGCGGAGGAAATCTGACTGGACTCCATGGCGCGTTCTCTACTCCCAACTACCCACAGCACTACCCACAACAACAGGTAAACGCAGTGCCCTCAGGAACTGGTATAGTTCTCATGAGACACCAGGGTACCTAGCTTTGTGTGCCTGGGAACAGTATGCCTGGGTAAGATAAGTTCATGCCGGCCAGAAGGAAACATTGTTTAAGTACCAACAGTATACCCAGATATTTCTGTGCTAGGTAAACACCTTTATCTCTGACAATTGAAAGGCATTTATTTATTTATAGACAAGGTCTCCCTCTGTAGCCCATGCTGATCTTATAACAGGTGAGAATCCTCCTACCCCAGCTTACCAAGTGCTTGGATTATAGGTATGAGCCACCATGCCAGGCATGGGCTTTGGTTTGCTTTGAAACAGGGCCTCACTATGTAGCCCTGGCTGGCCTGGAACCCACAGAGATCCACTTGCCGCTGCCTGGGGAAAAAGGTGTACACCTCCATGCCTTCACCCCCAACCCCATACCTGCTGGATTGTTTTGTGATTTTTTTGTTTTTTGTTTTGTTTTTCCATGCTGAGGAACAACCCCAGGATCTTGTGCATGACAGATAAATCCTTTACCACTGAGCTATATCACTGGTCCTTGGCTTTTTGAGACAGTCTTTGTACATAGCTCAGGAGGCTTCTTTGGAACTTGATATAAAGCTTGGGCTGACTTTGAACTCTGCTCCTAAGTACTGGAATTATAGGTGTAAGTCACCACGTCTGATTGACCATTCCTATTTAAGATCCTGATGATGGAATGTGAGGTAGGCAACACCCTGCCTAGTCTGCTGTGGGCATAGAATTGCCCCCTGCAAGACAGGGCTGAGACCAGAGAAGGTCCTCGTGAATTATTTCACACGTGCCCTCCTCCAGCTTTGCACCTGGTACATCTCAGTGCCCGTGGGATACGGCATAGGACTACAGTTCCACAACTTCAGCCTGGAAGAGCAAGCTGAGTGCAAGTTTGACTACGTGGAGGTGTATGAGGCTGGCAGTTCCGGGGCCTTCAGCTTCCTGGGCAGGTACCAATCAGGGCAAGCCATCCCCCATCTGGCAGCCTGGGCTCCCAACACTAGGCTTCACTGTCTTCAGCTGCTCTATAAACTCCGAGCTCTTTACTGGCACCCTGAAACAGCGTGTGCTTTCCTGACAGGGCCTTCGCTTCCGCAGCTGCTCAGCCCTGTTCTTTCCACCTGTAGGGTCTTTGCCTTCTGCTGTCTCCCCTGACTCTCCCCAAGTCTAAGAAGCCATTTCCTACTTTCTGTGACAGATAGCATGTATCTCCTTCCCCAGACCCTAAGCTCCATGAATCAGCAATCTTGTTGGCTATCACTCCTGGCATGACCAAGAGCCCCCAGGGCTGGCCAGGGGCCTGTGCCAGGCTATTTTTCTGCTCTGGGCAGGTTCTGTGGCACTGAGCCACCACCCCACCTCGTCTCCTCACAGCACCAGCTGGCTGTAATCTTTAAGACCGATCTTGGTATCAGCAGCGGGGGCTTCTTAGCCACCTACCAGGCCATCAATACTACAGAGAGTAGGTGCCCCTGGGCAGGGGTGTGTGTGTGGGCAACAGAGGCTCCTCCTGGAACATCAAAGGGTACCCTGGAGGGCCATGGGTACAGGCATGTCCTAGTCATGCCTCTGTGCCCGCAGACTCTTGTGGGCCCAGAGAGTTCTGCCAGGACGGAGGGTGCAGGGAACTGCAATGGATGTGTGACTTATGGAGAGACTGTGAAAACGACAGCAATGACAATTGCAGCAGTCACTTGTTCCCACAACCAGGTAGGGAGCCTTTACCCTGAGCAAGTCCTGCTGGCCACAACAGGCTGGGTTCCCGCCACACTTTCTCACCTCCCTTTCCTTCCCTCCTGAGAAGTTCGTGCCTGGGCCCCTCTCTCCTCACCCTGGACAGCATTGTACCCTAATGTCACCTGAGAGGGACACGGGAAGGTGGGAGTCAGTGGTAGGGGTATCGAGACCTTGTCACTCAGAGTCCCTCTCCTCAGCCTGCATCACAGATCACAAGCTAGAAGTGCTCCCAAGTAGTCCCCAGCGGGTGCTCCACGTTTCCTAAGATCAGATGCTCCGGCAAACAGAAGGGCTTGCTGAAGTGTGGGAAACGGTTCTGTGGTGCCTCTTGAGACACTCAACAGGAGTCCCCATGACCCACGTGGAAACAAGGACCCAGGGCCAGGCAGTGTCTTGTTCCCCACAGTGATCCACTCTCCTCCTTACAGAGCTGACCTGTGAACCTGTCCAAGTGGATATGTGTCTCGGACTAAGCTACAACACCACAGCTTTCCCCAACATCTGGGTGGGCCTGGCCACCCAGGTGGAGGTGGCGGACATCCTCAGAGGCTACAAGGTGCTGGGGTATAGAGGCGGGAGGATACAGGGAGAGGTGGGCGCATGGGAACTGGATATCTGAGGTCTGTCTCTCCCTCCCACAGAGTCTGACAACTCTACCCTGCTATCAGAATTTCCGGAGGTTTCTTTGCAGACTGCTTGTACCTCACTGCACCCCACTAGGCACTATCCTACCCCCTTGCCGCTCTGTCTGCCAGGAGGCAGAACAACAGTGCCAGTCTAGCCTGGCACTACTGGGCACCCCCTGGCCCTTCAACTGCAACCGGCTGCCTGAGGCGGCTAGCCTGGGAACTTGTTCCCAGCCCTGACCTGAAGCCAGCCCTACCCTCTGTCTGGCCATCCTCCTCTGCTGATGTGGGTGGACAGGGCAGGCAAGGGACTCCACCCATCCTCTCTTGGTGCTTCCCAGAGAGCGAGAGCGGGACCTGATCCTGCCCAGGGCTAATGGGGCCACCCGATCTTCCCTGAACCATCCCTGCGCTCTTATTTGCCAAGACAGCCTTAGACAGTGGCCAGGCCCCATACTGTGCCATTGGACAGCCTAGAGATTTCTTTTTTTTTGTTTGTTTTTTTTTTGTTTTTCGAGACAGGGTTTCTCTGTGGCTTTGGATCCTCTCCTGGAACAAGCTCTGCAGACCAGGCTGGTCTCGAACTCACAGAGATCCTCCTGCCTCTGCCTCCCGAGTGCTGGGATTAAAGTCGTGCGCCACCACCGCCGGGCGCCTACAGATTTCTTATCCAAGTCTCTGACCCTGATTCCCTATCTTCTGCCTTCCCCCTTTCCGTTTGAGTATTTAAAATCACCATCACCAGACCTTCAGCTTTTCCATTTTGTCAACAAAACTATATTGAGAGTCTACTGGTGTGGTGGGACCCTACTCTACGCCTGGGGGGGTCCCCTGGGCTCTCCTGATCTAGGTCTCCACCTGCCTCCACCCCACCCACACACACTAGTCTTGACCTTGGTCCCTGCACTGCTCCGTCCATCCCTCCCTCCCGCCAGCTCCTGGGAACTGGAGCCACAACTGTCTGTCTGACAGTTCAGCCTCTGTGTAAAGCAGGCTCAAGTCTCTCTCCTCCTCCTCCTTTCTCCACACCCCCTACACCCCCACAAGTTTGGCCGGCCGCCGGGCGACACCACGAGTTATTTCCCTGCTATTTCCCAGCCTCGGAGCTCTTGGCCCCTGAACAACTGGTTTCCTCTAGGAGTTTGGGAGGAGCGCTGTGGAGCCGGCAAGGAGCAACAGAAGCTGGGATCAGTCAGCAAGGGCAGGGGCTGCCTGGTTGGGGTAGGAGTGGGAGCAGGGCCAGGTAGAGTGTCTGAGAAAGCCATTCCGAGAGAGCAGCAGGGGGAGCTGGGGAGAGGGGAAGGGGTGAGTCTGGCAGAGGAGGAGTATGGGTGGGGGAGGGGACTGTGGGAAAGCCTGGGCGCCAGCTAGGGGACCGGGTAGGGAGGGCTTGTCTTTCCTTTCCTTTCCTGTGTTCTCCCAATTCTCTCTTCATCCTGTCACACTGCACTCAGCCCCAAAGGCATGTCTGTGGAGCGGGGACCTGCTGGGTTCCACCTGGGTGGGGCGCGAGGTGGGTCCCAAGATTCTGGGTTCCGACTCTGGTCCTGCCCAGCCCACAGACTACAAGAGGATCCTGGCGTCTGGGCCTCCGGAGTCACCACCATGAGGCCACTTCTTGCCCTGCTGCTTCTGGGGTTGGTGTCAGGCTCTCCTCCACTGGATGACAACAAGATCCCCAGCCTGTGTCCCGGGCAGCCCGGCCTTCCAGGCACACCAGGCCACCATGGCAGCCAAGGCCTGCCTGGCCGCGACGGTCGTGATGGCCGCGACGGTGCGCCCGGAGCTCCGGGCGAGAAAGGCGAGGGCGGGAGGCCGGGTAAGAAGTCATCTTCATCGCAGTCCGTGGGGACATCCTAGTGAGCGCTGCAGCTGCTCTCATGAATCCTTTGGGGTTCAAGGGTTCCGCCAGGGGGCGCTATTCCCCCTCCATTCCAGTCGGCTGGGGTGGGGCGAGGTGGGCTGTGGGTGGAGGGGTGAGTCAGTCCCAGGGAGTCAGAAAGCCTAGATCCCTCTACTCAGCATTTGAGATCTGTTCCCCGCAGGAGGCAACAGCCAGGAAGGCAGGGAGACTTAGGAATGGTCAACAGAGTCACCCTTCTGTGCTCCACTGTGACTTCTAATTTCTCCCCTTCGACCCACCCCCACCCCCAGGACTGCCTGGGCCGCGAGGGGAGCCCGGGCCTCGTGGAGAGGCAGGTCCCGTGGGGGCTATCGGACCTGCTGGGGAGTGCTCGGTGCCCCCGCGATCAGCCTTCAGTGCCAAGCGCTCCGAGAGCCGAGTGCCTCCGCCAGCCGACGCACCCCTCCCCTTCGACCGCGTGCTGCTAAATGAGCAGGGACATTACGACGCCACTACCGGCAAGTTCACCTGCCAAGTGCCTGGTGTCTACTACTTCGCCGTCCACGCTACCGTCTACCGGGCCAGCTTGCAGTTCGATCTTGTCAAAAATGGCGAGTCCATCGCCTCTTTCTTCCAGTTTTTCGGGGGGTGGCCCAAGCCAGCCTCGCTCTCAGGGGGTGCTATGGTAAGGCTGGAACCTGAGGACCAGGTGTGGGTGCAGGTGGGCGTGGGTGATTACATTGGCATCTATGCCAGCATCAAGACAGACAGCACCTTCTCTGGATTTCTTGTCTATTCTGACTGGCACAGCTCCCCAGTCTTCGCCTAATATACAGTGAACCTGGAGCTGGCACTGGCTCCTAGAGGAGGGTGTGTGACATTGACAGGCGCAAACCAGGAGGGCTGGCCCCCTGGAATATTGTGAATGACTAGGGAAGAGAGGGAGCCACCTCCTGTCCCACTGCTGGCAAGGAATGGAGACAGAGGCTGTCTGAGGTCAAGGCAGGCAGCGTGGAACAGCTGCTGGGTTTCTGCCCAGGAGTGTGCTGTGATGGCAACTGTGGGTTCCTGGTTGTCCTGGTCCAGGATTCCATGGTGGGATGCTCCTTCCTAGTCCTGTGTTCCCTCTAGGTCTCTCCTGCTCCTAGGGCCAGCCTTTTTCTCAGAGGTCACTCAATAAACCTCAAAAACCTCCCACTGGCTTCTGACTTTTTTCTGAGGATCCACAGCAGGAGAGTTCCTGGGTGAGATGGAGCCATGAGGCAGAGATAACAGTAGGCAGACCTAGATTAGTCGGCTCACGGGAGTTGCCACCTAGCCATGTAGGTGGCGAAAAGGATTGCCTGACCAGCAGATTGCCCTCCTGATTTGGGGCTCTGGCCACCCAGAAAAAAGGAACACATTTTTCTAATTCAGACATGCCAAACCAAGTGGGAGCAGCCACTGTCTGGTCTAAAAAAAGGATCAGGAGCTTTCGATCATGGCTGCCTCACTGTGAGCCAGATAACAGTAAAGATAACTTGCTTTCTTAGTTAACTGTAGAGCGTTGCTGTCACCCCCACCCAGACATAAGTAGTTTCTGGAATGACCACAAGGGGGCGACCACGCTCCAGACTAGAACAATGATTTAAGGTCTGGGCTTCTAAGGTGGTTAGGGAAAGGGTATTAAGATCTGCAGAGTTTCAGATGAGGCTGGAAAGAAAGGAGGTCCCTGGCCCCCAGCTCAGGAAGTTTATCTTCCCTAATAAAATGTTTATCCTCCACATTAAACAGAGACTGGAAGGAGCCAGGCTCCTCCATGCTCAGCAGGGGGCGGGTGGGGGGGTGAGGGGTGTGTTGCAAGCCCTGCTACAGGCCTCCCTGCTTCAGGGGCAGTGGAGAATTGTCTCCACTGTGCTGGGCACAGCTTGGGTGGGCCAAGCCATTAAGTCTGAGGCTGGCCACAGACCCCCTGAGGGCTCACCTCCTGTGACACTCAGTTTAGCTGGCTCAGGCTATGACTAAAAAACATCCCGGGTTTGCTAATCACAATTGTTCAACCTCTCCATGTAGAGTGGAGGGACCTTCCTTCGGGACCCAGCATCTACCCCTCTTCCAGAAGACATTGTGCTGCTCCTAATTTCCTGTGGGCCGTGAGAGGGCGGCTGTATCAAATGGCTCTAGGTTTCCTGTCTTCCAGACAGACCTGTACATCTCTAGGCTCCAGCTCACACCTCTAGCAAAAAGTCTCTTACTCCAGCCCATCACAGCACCAGGCCCTACACCAAGGCACAAAAAAGACAAGCACCACACCGGGCACTGTGGCGCACGCCTTTAATCCCAGCACTTAGGAGGCAAAAGCAGGTGGATCTCTGAGTTCAAGACCAACCTGGTCTACACGGTGACTTCCAGGACAGCCAGGGCTACACAGAAGAACCCTGTCCTGAAAATCAAAACAAACAAGAAACAGACAAGCGGTAGCTCCTCCAGGAACTGGTCTCCAGGCAGCAGGCTCCACTGTGCCCTCCCAGGAAGAGTGGCACAGTCGGGAACACAGGGAAGGGCAGGCTACAGGGGCAACAAGTTCACATTCTGCTCACAAGGACTTAATGCAGTACAGAGAAGCCTGGTCCAGAAATGAGTGTGGTAGGTCAGATCACAAGGGTGAGCACCGGGCTGGAGAGATGGCTCAGAGGTTAGGAGCACTGACTGCTCTCCCAGCGATCCTGAGTTCAATTCCCAGCAACCACATGGTGGCTCACAACCATCTGTAATGAGATCTAGGGTGCCCTCTTCTGGCCAGCAAGCATACACACAGACAGAACACTGTATACATAATAAATAAATAAATCTTTAAAAAAAAGGGGGGGTGAGCACCAAGCACACAGCCCTGCCACCCCATCTCCCCCAAGCTAGGCAATGCAGATGCTCACTTACCCCAGGCAACACTGGTTGAGCACCACTTGCAAGGACCAAACTATTAGAGCTATCGACACAGCTTTATTCATAGAAACTGGGCAGGCAGACCTAACAGGGCTGCCTGCCCCGAGGCCTAGCCCCTTGTTTGAACCCTAGGGAAATGTGCAGAATGCCCTCCCCGATGCCAGAGAGAGACCAGGAGGAATGCCATGTTCAGTGCCATGTGAGGTGTGAGCTGGGTCTTCCTTCTGAGGCTCCTCCTGGATCTGAGTGCCTCAGGGTAAATGGTCCCAAAGCCAGGTTTAGCTGCACCCCTGTACCCAGGGATAAACTACTGACCCCAGGTTCTGGGTCAAGTTGGGAGTCTTTAAAAGACGGTAACAGGCAGAAGTGGCTCTAAGGGCACCTACGGGATTCTACCCAGACCTGCCAGGGCAGAGGCTCTGGCTGAACATAAACATTCAAGATCATTCCAAAACAAGAAAAAAAAATAGAAAAATTAAGATCACTCCAAGGCCCATGAGTCGCCAAAATCCTCACATGACACTACTGTGGTGTGGCCTAGGGGAAAGGACCAAAACCCCCAACAGAAAAGCCAGAAGCAAAGGGTAGCCCAAGAGGCTGGCATCTGGGTGGGCCCTGGGCAGACTGGGAAAAAGCCCTCAGGGCCCTTGCATAGTGACAGACTCACCACCCTCAACATCACAGGGCCCCACACAGGGTTCAGAGAAACTGTTACCCTGTCCCACCCAGGCTGGAGTCTTCCAGAGTGTTCCAGCTACAAGTCCTGGATATATGGCTTGAGGCTAGACAGAGTCGCGTCGCATTGTGTTGAGGCAAAGACTCAGGCCAAAACCCAG